>JAPYZP010003270.1:9876-22628 GCA_030522985.1 Torymus sinensis | reverse complement strand
GTAACAGTTTTATCATTGTGTGTCTTTCTTGGCGGAGGAATAATTTTGAATTACCTGATACTGGTACGCTCGATACCTAAAGTCTGCACATGGGTAGCTATAGGCTGCATGGTCATTGGAATTATTTTAATACTTGTAGTTGAGATTCTGGAAGTAGTAAACCGGAAATTGTACGGCTTGAAAGATATCTGGACATTTTCTTATCTAAATGCAACCTGCATCATACTAATTTTGTCTCTTATTAGTATTTCACGTGTCGGAGTGAAAATTATATCTATATATATAGAAAAATCATGCCGGTAACATTTAATTTTCTATTATATTGAATTGGAATTCTTCATTATTATTAATTATTAGTGCTTTTCAGGGTTATGTTTGAATATCCATCCTTATTTTTCTTTGGGATGTGCCTTTTGATATTAGATTTTCTTCTAATGGCAATTACAATAGCTGGAATTAGTTATCAAACTTATTATGATAGCCTTTCATTCATAATGAAACTCGGAAGTCTGTACATGCGCAATTTCATTTATTATTTTGGAATTATGGTAATTTCACAAGTTATTGCAATGCATCGTATGGTGGAAGATAAGAAAGATGTTCCGAAAAGAGCGCTTTTTAACTCTATTTGCATTATCTGCAGGTAAAATTACAGATTATCGTATATCATTAGTTTAATTGAGAATATTGTTGGAGTTCTAATCTGAATGATTTCTCTTTTACAATTATATAGATACCATATGGGAACAGCAGCATTGGCAGCAACTATAATTTTACCATTTTTAATAGCCTTATTCATTGTATGTAAGAACACTCTTCATTATGCTAAGACTTTGATAGGTAGCGCAATCGAAATTTGTTGGAAAATTCTAGTACTATTCAACGTATCAAATTTAACTTTAATAATGACCGCTACTCATGGTCTCAGATTTTCTCAAGGGACAAGAAAAGTATTCGCTTTAACGTCAAAAAACAGTTCACTCATGCTTGCGTTTGAATCGGTAAGATATATTTACGTACAAAAAAAAAGAAACATCCTACAACAATCGACTAATCTTTTTAACATGATTTTTCAGGTTTTTATAGTTTTAATGATAGTAGGGGGCCTGATTGCGTTGATAGTGTCTGCAATAGCTTCATTAGCGTTTTTGGATTCTTTCCGTGAGGCAACATTAATGCCAATTATGCAATATCTACTTCTATCGATGGGTACCGGGACTTTCTTACTTTTACCAGTACTCTTATTAGCAGGAAGTTCTGCTGATACGACCTTTTTGTATTATTTGAAAGATGAGGAAGAGAACGAATCTCAACAAAAGACAGTAAATATACCACTAAACGGTGTAGAATCATGCTAATATTAACGTTTTAAAAATCGAAAATGGTAGTTGATTTTTTGTATCAGTTTTGACACTTAAGCATATGTCTAGAAACATACACTGAAATAAATTGGGTACGTCTGCAGTTCTGAATAGCCCGTTAGATATACAAAACACGAGATAAAACGTCTCAGCGACGTTCGGTACGTCTATGATACTGGGCATCTCTTGTCCCACAACGGGACAGGAGCGCTCTCTGCCTGGCACAGCGGACGTGCCAAATTTCGGTGCTGCTGTCGTAAACCCATGAATATGTCTTTATAGTGCCAACTTATTTTCAGCGAATATATGTCCCAAGTGCCTGAAAAATCTACTTTTTAAAGTATTTTTATGTATATAAAGAAGTCTTTTTCTTCCATTGTTTATAAATGAATCTTTCATATTTTAAAATGTACATTTTCAATTTGCTGAAAGAAAGATACTTACAAGGAGAGTGCAGGCCCTCTTGGAAACGGATTTGCACGGGGCTTTCAAAGGCGATTTCTGGTATCTAAAAATGAAGCTCAGTGCTCACAATTCCATCAAAGGAGCCCTTTTTCTTGAAATATCGGTAATCTAATCTCAAATATGCCATATTTTCCTTTAAAAATGATGTTTTATCTATATTGACTGTCAGATTGTAAGTATTTATGATACGAGAATGAGCAAAAACGATTATAGAAGTAAGCAGAAAAAGCTAAAATGTAAGCTTTGTTTCCTTTTAAACAATTTAATTGGTCGTATTTTTAACTATTTTCTTATAAGTATACTATCTTTGATTACTTATAATTTCCTGAAAAATCAATATTTTTTAAGGAACAAAGCTCCTTGTTATATAAAATATGTGTGCATGTGAGCAGAAATCTCAATTAGATACTGTTAAGTTATTTATATATTGTAGCATGTAATTGAATTTATTTCTTGTTTATATAGAATAAGATAACTTCATCAGTGAATGATCAATTTCTATTATAAGTACATATCGACCATAACTCAGTCATTCACTGGCGTCGTGGCCATAAATGACGTATTTATATAAAATAAATTTATAATTTTGTAATAAAATAAAATGCTTACAAATTTTGAATAATTCTTATTTATTTTAATTCGTCTCCTGTACGTAAATGTGGAAATCTTATATTATCCACAAAAATAAGTTGTCATAAGTTGTTCTAAAAAATTGTTAAAATAAAGTTAGTATAAGAAACAATTTTGCTCACCTTCACTGGTCGCTCGTATCTTTCTAAAAAAATGAACATTTCTAAAGAAATCAATGCTTTAATTGATTCTTCTATCTACGTTTATAATCGTTTCCCCTTGTTTTTGCAACATTAATTGAATGGAATGAAAAAAACATGAGTACTGAGCTTCATGTTTCGGAGACACGAACTTACTTATTAAAATCTGATTCTCAAAAGACAAATGATCTATGATCTCCTTATAAGCATTTATAGTATCTCAAAGACATATTTTACTTCCAAGTTATTCTGTTATTACTCCGTATGGAAAAAAGACAGGTAGGGAGGCGCAATAAACCATATGAAACCGTAGCAAACCGTAAGAAACTGTATAAAACTGTATAAAAGTGTTGAATTTATAACAATTTGCAGTGTTAATTCCTACGGTACGTCTTGTACGTTTTTATACGATTTTCTACATTTATTATTTCCACTCAAAAAATTTGTTGTATATGCGAAAAATTTATGAATCGTAACAAAACGTATGAAAACATATAAAATCGCATTAATCCGTACATAAACGTATGAAAACATATAAAATCGCATTAATCCTTACATAAACGTAAGAAAACGTTGGAAATCGGTAAGATTCTTCAAAACTTACGAAAATATACGTTTTTATACACTTTCTTAAGTTTTCTTGTGCTTCCTTACGTTTAAGTTCTTACAGACAAATTGAAGAAAATTTATAAATCGTATAAAAGCGTACGAAACCGTAAAAAATTTGTCCGAAAACCAACACTTTCCTACGGTTTCTTACAGTTTCTTACGGGTTTCTACGACTTCGTACAACTTCCTACATTCATTATTCCCATACGGGAAGTAATATTAATTTTCCCAATAACAATTATCACCTACACTATTAAAAAGTTACATTAAATTTAATGTACTTTTTGAAATTAGATTACTATGTTGTAGTTATTAAGCATGTTTTTTATTCTAAAAAAATAAATTGAACTGTTATGCAAATACAACGTTGTTGCCCTAGATTATTTAATTACATTCCTAGAAAACTGTACAGTTTCCAGTAAGAACATTACATTTAATGTAATTTCTTAACAATGTAGTTTTACAGTTTGAACTTACAATAATGTGATTCTTATGTAAAATTTTAAAAGGGTCTTTGTAGTTTGTATATATGCAAAGAGGTTGTACTATTTGGATAGTAGGTGTGATTTAGAGTAAAAAATGGTTAGTACAAGATTTTAAAATATCTTAGCGACTTCAATTTTTATTATACATTTCATATTAAATATAGCTGCAACAGCTTACAACTAATTACAATATCTCCACGTTTACATTTTACTTAAATTAGTTTATTTTTCTGTCCAAAGTATGTGAAAGGCAGTACTATACGCAAAGTGTGATTTCTTAATTTACGTCTTTACGTGTTTTGCATTAAAATAAAATATTGTTCTAATTCATTATAATGTATTTTTATAATATTAATTTATACATGTACGATACCATTTTTATAAATCAAAATAAAAAAATGTATAAACTTCATTTTCTATTTAATCTGTTTTCTTAGTACAATAAAAAATTCACACAAACCATTTTTAAATCTAAGTTTCATAATGGGAACATCTGAAGTTACGCACGTGAATACCATATCTCCTAGAGTGCGCGTGCAAGATATGCTTTTGAACCGTTCGCATATTCCCTAAAGTTATAGGTACAGTAAGTATTAAGCATTTCTGTATTTCAAACCTATTTTTTTTTTATTTTCATAGAGAAATAATCTTACTTTGTATTATTATATAGTGATTTTTATGTATTATTACAAAAATAAAATAAAACAGCTCTATATTGTTGAACAATAATAAATCTCATTCTCACTATTTCTTTTCAACTCTTTTGCTTTCATGAACAGAAGGCTTCTTTTATTAGCTCTCTTTAAAATTACAGGTTTGTGCTATGTAAATGCAATCTTACTTTTTGCTTTTCTTATTTTTTGTAAAGTAGAAATAATATGAATTTCAATGTTTTTTTTCTATCGCCGATAGTTGAAATATAAATTTTCTATACTCATATTGATTCACATTTTGCACACTCGACTTAGTCAAAATTAAATGTCAACGTCGCCGTATTTTTGCGAATTCTGAATCAGGTGAAAAAATAATAAATGTTTAATTAAACCTTCTTCAAGACGATTATAAATTACAACCTAGTTTTTAGTATTAATCCTTAAATTTTAGGACATCAATGAAAATTTGTCATCCAATACTTTTTGTCTTACATCTAATTAAGCTATAATATCACCAATTAGTACGGCAGAATGAAAATCAATCTAATATTACAAGAGAAATAAAATAGTATACATTTGATGTGATGAATATAATTAAAGGTAAATTCAATCATTAAATTATGATAAATGAAAAATCATTATTAGTTCTTATGTTCGTATAGATTATCTCCTAGGCGATGGAATATGATTTAACAATGACTAAAATTCAAGTGCCATGAAAAATATAGTATACGAAAGAAATATAACTAATTGAAAAAATATCTTTGAAATACTGTGATTCTTATTAACGCGACTCAATCAAAAAATATACATTATATAATCTCATTTTTCTTCTATTCTTAATCTATGTATCTAAATATTTTCTACGTAGTTTCTCTTTCACCAACCCTGCAAAATGACTAGAATAACAATCTGAAATTCATATTTGCTTTGCGTTTTATCAAGTATATATTATATATGTGTTTTTTTCTTATTACAGCTTGATCGCAATATTGATGCCCTGAAAACCCTGACTCGTAGTTACTATAATAATTCATCTGCAAGATCTCCGAAAATCTTGAAACTAAAAGTTCTGCTTTAAAAATTAAATAAAAATACTTGAGCAATTCGCTATTATATATGTTTGCGTGGACAGTCATAAACAACGTCGAGACCTACGATAATACGTCTTATTCCGAATGCATTGTACTCGTCATTGTCATCATTAACACAGACATTATAGTATTATCATCTATGAGTAAATATTTACACGTACACAATACAACTGCTCCAAACTAACGAAAAGCCAAGTCTACCCTCCACAATATCACTTGGGATCCGCGCGGCACTTAAACCTCCTTTCGCGAGTATATAATATACGTGCATTCGAAATCTCCTGCGCGACGCAAATTCCCGTCGCGAGAAAATAAAAAAAAAAAAAAAGAACGTACACACACGAGGCAAAATCGGGGGCGTGGGAGAGGCAGCGCAAAAAGGAAAAGGAACAACCGGCGAGCGAGGAGAAATTACGAGTTCAATTCCTTTTTGGACGTGCGATGGTGCCTCTGCAGGCCCTTCTGCCACTGCATGTTGTGCTTGAGGCGCATGTGGCGCCTGAGATCGGTGCGCCGTGACAGCGTGGTGTTGCAGAGTACGCAGGTCGTCTGGTTGCGATGCACCTCGAGGTGCTGCGTGAGGGAGGCGAGGTGCCTGTACACGCTGCCGCAGAGGCTGCAGGAGAAGCGGCCCGGGCCCTGCATCACCACCTGGCCCACGGCGGCAGCGGCGGCAAGTCCGTCGCCACCCGTGGTGTGCTTCCGCTTTCGGCCCACCACCACCACCCCCCCTGCAACACAACATGGAACACCGTTTCGTGACAGCCCGTTTCTCTCTCTCTCCCTCTTTCTCTCTTTTTGTGCTTTTCCAAATTTTACGTGGATTCGTCCATTTATGATTCTCTTTTGTTTTTGAATTGTGTGTCTCTTTTTTTTTATTATGCTTGTGCACCTTGGTTAGAGGTAATATGAACACTTGTGTGTGTGATTGCACACGCATTATCATACCGCTATACAACATGGGTTGGTTCCGTGAGTCCTTAGCCAATGATTGCGCGCACATTGCCGCGTTTATATGCTACTGGCAATGAATATTAAGTATGTTATCTTTACATTTTCAGTGATTTCTACGGGTGCATCTTTGAATGAGCAATGCGCGCGCAATAATTGTGATCCCAACACACGCACTGAACACGTTTGACGATAATAGACTTGTAATTGTCGAGCCAGCCACCAGTAAACAAATGATTATTGTCCGCATGCAATTGGTTACAACTATTTTAGTAGATTACTTAAAACAATTTATAGTGCCTGGTACCTTGTAGAGTGAACTTTAACGTTTATTCCTTGAAAATGTTCTGAATCAGTGAAATTCCTTGGAATAAGGAAAATTTACAACAAGAAAATCTAACATCTCAAGCTGGAGGACAATCTTTTTTTCCTCGTTTATTAATCTGCAGTTGCAATTTTGAATTATCTATTTACGTCAACTCGAGATAAAATAATGCTTTACCAAGAAAATTTGCATTCATAAATTGTTTCATATTAACTGCTTATTGCGACATTATCTAAACAAAAATTTTTACAGGCATTAATGCATCTATTATTTATGAACGATTTTAAAAAATTTAACTATTTAAATTTTATTTTTATATTATAAAAAAATAAACTATTCTGAAATGTCATTATACCTATATTCATTAAAAAAGTAAAAATATTTCTTAATTTGATAGCTGGCAATGTAGGCTCATATGTATAAATGGGTGGTATGATATAAGGATGATTGTTTATTCATTTATTTGTATAAAAAAGTATTAATGCAGAGGGAAAAAATTTATTTTACTATGAACTGACATTTTAAAACTTTATTCACACATATTTTTTACTTACATGGTTTAGTAAGCCAAACATAAATTTACTTAATTCATAAGTAAAGTGTTTATTGACGATCAATTACACATACACACATTCGCTCGCTTACGGGTGCGTGTATGTTTAATTAGAAATATATTCATTTCTCTGTTTACTTAGCAAAATAATAATTGGCAATCTTGTACTTAATGTTATTTTAATTTAATTTACGAGGAATGTGCATATTCATTTTTTTTTATTGCAGATAACAAAAATAATCTTTCATTAGAATTCTATATTTGGTTAGCTACAAATCATGAACAGCATGAAAAATTATTCTAATTAAATGATTCTTTTTAAATAATTATTGTTACTGCGTAAGCTTTTTAAATATTCTTAATCTATTATACAAAATTATACTTTTTTTAAAAGTATGATTTTCAATTAAAATTACTTGCATCTTTTTAAATTACCTACATACCTATAATCATCGTTAAATAAGAAAATGGCTGTATATCGAACACTGACTTAATTAATTTTCTAGTATAGTACATAACAAAATGTAAATAAAATTACATTCTAAGCGATGGCTTCAATTGCACTTGTTTTTTTCTCACACTGAACTTAGAACTTCAAATATTGCAAGAAAATTTGAAGAGATCAGTTACTACCTTCTTAATTATTTGGCAAAAAAATTTTCAATTATAATAAGTTTTTGGATTTCATTGGTATCATTAGACTAATTTCAAAATAAGTAGTAACATATTCTTCGTTAAATCTTATTTCATTTATCTATAAATGTGCGTGTGCAGCTAATATATATTTCAATTAAAAAAAAACAAATAAAAGTAAACATAAAGAAAACAAACTTGAACATATATGAATATTATAAATTTAATTTAGACTATCCTATTGAAATTCGAGTCTTCAAATGCAATTTCTCATTGCCTCTTCTCAATCCTCACATTTTCTCTTGTCATCTTTCAATCACACTTAAACTAGAGATCATTCGAAAATATTTGGTGCACATGATACTCTTGCAAGACTAGTATGCCATTCTATCGATCATTCAGCTTGAACAGCTTATTCTCATTGCTTTTGCGAATTTTGAATTACTACCTCGTATCTTTGAATTTCGTAGTGCTTTTATAGCACACACACTGCGATAAGCAATGAGAATAAACTCTTACCTCAACTTCTTGACTGAAAATGATAAAAATTTTAAATTCAAAGCGATATATCTCTATTGCAAATAAAGGATTACAGTTACACATTGTATTCAAAGCTTCTAAATTCAAAATCGCAATATTCATGGAATACTGCGAGTAAAAAGCCGTGTGTGTTGGAACGAGACAGTCAAGGAGTCAACGAAAAAAAAAATGTAGTGACAACTACTAATTAAAAAAAAAATAAATAAAATAATAATAATAATAATAATAAGGTTCAAAGCAGCGTGTAGTTGCTAATTAACAGAATTCGTAAACTGATGCATACACGGCCACTAGGAAAATGCACATTCCTCCCTAAAACGTATCCCTATTTAAGTACGAAAAAAATCGACGGTCTGACTAGATAAAATAATTTGTTATTCGTCATTCTCTTTGCTTATTTAAATCTTTGGTTATAAAATAGATTTACGGCGCACTTAAAACGTAGTTCGCTTCCACTTTATCATATGTTTTTTTTTTAAATTTTCTTTTTATTTTTAGTACACTGTGTGGACAATTGGTACAAATCGGCGGATCGTCAAAATTGTAACTAAAGGAGCACACGCGCAAAGGTTGGGACGTGAAAGTAAAGGATAAAAAAAGGGGACGGGAAAACGGAGATATCGTCGCGAACTTAGGCGAGTTCAACGCATAAATGTAATATATATATAAAAAAAACGAACGCAAAATTCGACAGGAGCGTGAAGGATTGTATAATGGAGAACCCGGTGTACTCACGTATTACATAGACATATGTTTCGCAGAGAATAAAAGTGTAGAACTCTCGATTAATATATATGTACACGCGCATACGCACACACACACACACACGCACACACACACTCACACAGAACGCACGCACGCACGCACACACAGCCACGCGACAACAAATATATATCATATGTATATATATATAAATGACTAGTGCGCGAATCTAAAGACAGGCGTTGTTTCTCTCGCTGCTGCGTGTACGCGTCGTCGTGACCGCGTCGATCGACCTCCTCCTCCTCCTCCTCCTTCTCTTAATTGTCGTCGTCGTCGTCATCACTTTCCGATAACCGGCTTTGGCGACGCCGCTACACTAAGGAATGGGACTGGAGGTGATTCGCTCGACGCTGCTCTCCCGGATGCGTATGGTCGTGAAGGTCGGCCCAGCGCTGCCGCCGCTGCCGCCACCCGTTTCACCGCCACCCCCGTCGCCGTCGTCGGCCTCTACCCTGGATCTATTAGCCGCTCTCCTGGCACCGCTGCTGCCGCTCTGCGTGGTCGTGGTGGTGGTCGTCGAGGACGACGGCGAGGTGGTGGTCGTGGAGGACGAGTTGGCGGCGTTGGCGGTTATGGACGAGACGGCGTCGGCCGTGGAGCCGATGCCGTGCCAGCCGTGGCGATTCTTCAGGTGGCGCTTCATGTGTGTCGTGCGGCTGAGGACTTTGTGGCAGACCGGACACTGCGTCGTGCCCTTGTGTATGTTCATGTGCTTGTACATGGAATCGCGGTTCCAGAACGATTTACCGCAGAGTTTGCACGCGTGAGACGGGTGCTCGATGACCACCGTACGAGAATCTAAATCAAATACAAATTGGTTTTGGTTTATGGTACACTATTTTTTGGCATCATCATCATCTGCCTTTGGCTGGTAATACACAACATTCCAGCCTGCCTGCCTGTCTCTGTTTATTCTTTTGCTGTGCTGGGGTTCGGCCACTTTATTTTTTATTCATTTTTTGTTTCTGTGGCTTATATAAGAAAAAGAGTTTAAAGTGACAAGGTAGAAGGGATTATAACTCTCACTCGACTCATCTCTGTTTTTTTTTTTGTATGTCTTTATTATTTTTTTTTCTTTCTTTGTTTTGGCAATCTGTACAAAGCACTCACTCTCACGGCTTCTTTCTTTCCCTGGCTATTACTCTCTCACTTTTTTCTATGCCCTGGCTTTTTCACAAACACTTACGACAATGCTTCATGAGAGCAAGAGAGATAATATATATAACATATGCACAAGAAACAAATGGAATTCAGATTGACACTCGTACGATCAAATTAAAAATCGTCATGCTACACTGTGACTTCTAGCTATAATAATATTAAAAAAAAAAAAAAAATGAAATAAAAACTGCATGTGCAAGTACCAGTAGCAGAATACAAGGGATCGATTGAAAGATTATCGTTGTGAATTATTCTTATACATAAGTTGAATATAAAAGCGTTTTCTTACGATATAATAAAAAGTACGATACAAGGCATGCTTTCATAGGTGAAAATTTGAATGTTAGTATTTCGTGAATTTCTCAATTCACGTGAAATTGTGTTACGCAGCGTAATTTAAATTAGAATTTATTGACAATCAAGTGTCTCGTTGAAGCGGCGTCGTCAATAAATTATTATCGTAAAAAATGCAGCTTAATAGATTCTTAGTAATCTAGTTCTCTTTCACTTGCCTGATGCTGGTACCTTTTGTTAAAATGCAAACGAGGTGTAACGTTAACATGAAAGACATTTAAAATTCAATAACATGCACATAAAAAATATTTGTTTAATAGCTGATTTTAATTAAGTAAAAACGCATTACAAAACAAGCGAGATTTGATACAAAAATTATCAATAAATAGTAAAGAACATTAATCCTTTGTACGTATAGCAAAATAGATATTATGTTATCCTTTATGGTTCGACAATCATGTTCCTTCCATTCTCCTCATTATTATTTACTCTACAAACATCAGAATTGGACGAATAGCAATATAATTCTGTTAATGAATAAAGGCTGACCACTTAAGAATTAAAGGTAATTTAATAATCAATAAGGAAAATAAAATAGACGTCGATTGCCTTTGATAAGTTTGTTACTTTAACCCAGAAGCTATTTTGTATACTTTTATTCACGAATATATTCTCTTTTTCAAAGCTGCAGCACTTACTTGTACGTTTTTTATATCTAACACTATTCTCATTTATATTTAATAATCATTATACTCATAATTATTTTTACTGTAACTTTCTCATTTATGACTACTGATTACTACTACTACTGCTACGCAAAAAAACTGATTTAATAAAAAACAGACCTTGCTTTTTTAACAAGTACGCATTTGTGCCACTACATATATGTATATACGTAGAAGTTAAAATATAACTACTTTACAAGTATCAGTCGCAATGGATCAAAACGTATAAATCATCATCATCGAAATAACTTATAGATATAATTATCACATTATTCTCACTTTTTCTGTTGTTTTAAGAATGTATCGTTTATTTTTCGTAATTTTGTAATTATATCATATTAACAGCGTATATCTGTATTATATAATATTTTGAAATTATCTCAACATTTATACGGGTAAAAATAATATATTAATTTTTGCCGGAAATAAAATCGACAGAAATTAATATACAATTTACTCGCAGTTAAGACGGAAAAATCTCGTATTTCATGTACTATACAAATCTTACACGTATTATTTGTTTATATTTAAAAAAAATCTTTTGATAAAAAAGTATAGGCGTGATTTAAGAAATGTATGAAAATAAATATTTAAATGATATGATGAGCGGCTTAAGATGAGCATGACATCGGGGAAACCGAGCCTAGCTTTAAAATTCAAATTAGTTTAAAAAAAAAAGAAAAAAAAAGAGATCAGCCGTCCAGTAAAAATAAATACTGCTAATATATCCCAGACGAATGTCAAGCGAGCCGTCCAGGCGACGCTAACGTACATCCTATGTATTTTCTTTTCTCTCTCTTGGCGAACTTCTGACTCTTTAATATATCCACTTCGCGCATCCCACCCAACCATACACGACCATCCCGACGCTAAAATAAAAAAAAACCTGACGTCAAAAGAGCGACGAAACGGAATGAGGAACCAAGTTTATCACGGCCGCGCAAAGAAGAGAAAGAAAAGAAGGAAAGACCAGGGTTCCGGGGTTGTGTGGCAGATTACGAGGACACCGCCTTGACCTTGACCCCGTGGACGTTGACCAGGTGGCATCGCATCGTGTACTTGCGGGTGAAGACGGCCTGGCAGATGGGACAGATGGTGTCGCCCCGGTGTATGCTGCGGTGGTGGGCGAGGCTGTCGCCGCGGTTGTAGATTTTACCGCAGACATCGCACACCCAGCGGCCGCTCTCGTCGTGCAGCGGCCGCGAGCGCCGCCTCACCCCCACCTCCATCTGCTGCTGTTGCTGAAACTGCTGCTGAGGCTGCTGCTGCTGTTGCTGCTGCTGCTGCGGTTGTTGAAGCTGGAGATTCTGGCCAGGACTTTCGCGCCTCGGTTCTGCGCACACAATCCAAAGTGTTTCCCATTCACACACA
>JAPYZP010003269.1:0-11830 GCA_030522985.1 Torymus sinensis | reverse complement strand
CAGACGCGCGAGCGAGGGAGTAGAAGAAGAGAGTATATACGAGGAGAAGAGGGACCCGCGCCCTGCCTTTCTCTCGTCTGCCCCTGTGTGTGTATGTATAATGCTGCAGGGGGGAGAAGAGAACGGGAGATGCTTTTTATGTGCGCGCCCCGCAGTCATTTTTGCGCGAATCAAAGAACATTCAATGGCCGCGTTGCCCAAATGTTGCGCTCGTGCCTGCTAGGCTTGCTTCGCACGGACTTTTCAACTTATGCGATGGGCTTCGTTAGAGCCGCCCTTTAGAACGTGAAGGAAATACCGAGAAAAACGCCTAGAATTATTAATGGGGATACGTTTCCGTTATTATTTTGCGTGGAGCAACTTTTCCAACGTCTCGGTATTATTATCGGCTTTCCCATCTTCTGTACGTGCATCCGCTCCTCCCGGCTCTTTTTTCTTTTTTTTTATTCCCTGTGAATACGCGATTTCATTTATAATTCTCCTCATATTCTTCATAATAAATTCCAGGCCAGCTTCCGTCCCCCTCCGGTTCCAATATCTTGGATCCATACGGCCTCCGTTATGTTCCCAGCTTCCACCTTCGAATTCTTCAATATATATTAAGAGCTGATCCATTACCATTATACCCTAATGTCATCTTAATGTCTCTTTAATGATTTTTAGCTTACATCACGTGCTCTGTTTCCTGTTTCTTACTTCACTTTTTATTACGTCCTTTGGTCAATTTCGACTTCTTTTAAGCTGTGAGAAGAAAATCGTGTTTTACATTGTTCCAGCGAAGCGTAATGTTGGAAGCTATCCGATATTCGGATAGGTGACATAAAAACTTTTCAAAAATGAGAGAATAATGAGCGGCTTGTAAGCTTACACTTTTATCCATTAAATAAATTGGAAAATTATTCAAGTTGAACCGGAATGCGTTTAAACGCGCTGGGAGCCTCCTAAATTATACTCGCGTAAGATAAACGATGGCAGTTGAACATTCCTTAGCCAGTTAGAAATGTACATTATTATGTAAGACCGAAAAATGTACAATAATTTGCTTCATTGAATGGAACAATGAGCACTTATTCCACTTAAAAATACCTACAACGACGCGTGTTTACGATAAATTGTTCGTAACATCATTAGTGTTGATTTAAGCTTCTATTCTCACACCTAACCGGTGGCAAGGAATTCACGCATCTTTGCTCACACATCTTTAGATTGGAATTTTTCAAAGACTCTGGTTGTAAACGGCGAGTCCTCAACTACAAATTGTACAATTAACGTATAAAAAAAAAGTCAATAATACCATTAATCGATTAAAGTGCACGCCAATATCTCTTAATTAAAAAATTTAATAAAATGATCATCTTTCCTTTATCATGAAGAATGCACAATTTGCGAGAAGAAAGTGTGGCGCGTCAAGTAGAATCAACATACGAGCTGCTATTTCCAGGTAACGAAAGGAGGTGCCTCTCTCGACTCCGCGGCCGCGCGCGGTTTTACGACTCGCGTATATATGTATATAATCTATACACACACATACATATATATACAAATAGTGAGAGGTGCGCGAGTGCTGGCTCGCGTGTTTGTTGGCGAAACTTTTCAATTTGTTGCGGTGACGGCGGCGCGCCGGTTCGAAGACACTTTTCGCGGCTGGCTTTTCCCCCCCGCGCGCGCGCTATACAGCTCGAAATGTATCGGTTTTGCGCGCGAGCTGTGTGATGCGAGCGCCTCTCTCGATGGGCTTTTATTTCACGCGCCGGCGCGATTGGAAAATGGATAAATTCTAAAGCACTTTGCTTGTTCCATTTTCCCCTCGCCGCGCACCCGCGTGGGGGAGAAAGAGAGACAGAGAGAGAGAGAGAGAGAGAGAGAGAGAGTTTTGCACTTTTATTGAATGCGCGCGCGCGCTCGCGTCAACGTCGTCGTCGAGGTGTTGCAAGTCGAGAATCGATTATCGCTTTGAAAATGTTTTGTACGTGACGTGAATTCAGCTTCGAAAGAGAGAGGGATATATATATAAAAAATGTATCTTTGTTGTTAAGATAGCACGTCAAGTCCACTAAGCAACTTTTTAATCATTCTATACCACATTCATTGTATATAAATTCCTGCATGGCAAACGAAAATTACAATTTGAAATGAAAATATGCGATAACTGCAAATATGTTTGTATCGAGTGGTATTAAAATTATATGCACTTAGGGAAGACAAAGTGGTGCTTTCTAAATTGTAGAGCATGAAACAGGGTTTTAATGTATATAAGAATGTAAAAGTAGTCATAAGAAGAGCACGGCTCGTTGATGAGGCGAGCAAGTTTACCCCATGCTGATACGATGAATGCTTGCGGGAAATATCATTTGTGTTAGAAATTTATTGTCTAGCTCGTGGAGGGGATCATTTATGTAGGTCACGTAAGCAATTTGGACGCATGGAAATTCTATCTCTCGAATATGGGTTATTCGTTCACGTGGCTCGGCGGAATAACGAACTTTAAAACATATATATACATGCACGGCCATTAAAGCGCAAAGTTATTATATATTAAACTCTGAAAAAGTCATCTCTTTTTTTTACATGTATATAAAGACCGAAGAAATAACATTATGTAAAAAAAATAAAATAAGCGCTTTATCTTATGATGTAGGATAAGAGATCACAGGTCACAAATTTTTCTACCGTATCTGGGGCGCGCAGACGAGATCACAAAGTAAACCTGTGATTATAGAAAGATGAAAGCCGAGACCGTTAAAGAAAGGGCCAAAAAATTCAACTGTTTTACTTTTCGAGAAAGGAGGAGGCATCATTAAGCGAATGGCATGATGGGATAGACACGTTAGAATAGGCACCTGACAGTGGCGTAAAACGAGCATTGACTTTCTCAGGTCACGGAGCAGCTGAAAAATTATACGGAGACGCTCTCAGCTGCCCACTGTTTAAGTCTTGCATCATAATGGCCTAGAAGATCGTATGAAAGTCGATTTAAGATGATTAGAGCTATGGAATGGTGCGGATAAACTTTCTATTCTTTCGTAGACTGTATAGATTAATCAGATCAAAAGAAGAAAATTCGGTGTCAAGTTGGTTCTTACAATCTGTAGCGTCACAATCTCATTTTAAACAATATAAAAATCTATTATGCTAGTTTTCTGCACTGCAATTAATTTAAAAGACGCAGGTGTGTTGTGTACAGATAACATATAACAAGTTTAAAGTGAATAAATGTACATTATTATTTTTAATTATATTATTTTCTAGTGTAACAATCTTTCATGGAAACGATTAGTAAGGAAATTTAAACAAAAACGTTAAGGAATGCGTTTAAAATTAATGAAATGCCATTCTTTTACTTCATAACTATGGTTGTTGTAAATATTTTAACAAATTTAGTGTAAACCGTAATTAAGTATTCGGAATCACAAAAACAAAATCGTTTCTTTAATAGCAGTAAATACACTGAAGTAATTTGAACTGGATGAGTTCTAAATGAAGCAAACAGCGACCCTGTTAATAAGTTGACGGATGAGAAAAAAAAGTCGAAATGCCAAATAGGACACGTCAATGCTGCAACTCTTAGCCTAAAAACGGTCATCAACCTATATCTATATAAAAAGCATCCTCCTAACTATATACATAGTGAGAAATATTACTTCTGAATAATTATAATGGTTTCAAATTATAAAGCAGACAAATAATATATTATAAATTGAGAAATTCGTCTTTATTCCCGTAATTAATGAGGTTTCATAACTGTAAAAAAAATCTCTTTCATTCTAATAACAGTAAGTATAGGTTTTGACAAAAGCATAATTCGACATGTTTCAAACTAATATTTTAATACAAACAAACGTTTAGACAGGCGCGTCGTTCGAGCGCACAATGAAAGTGTTACAACTATATAGTGGTCACATTATTCAAAACATCTGCCGGCTCATTCGGGTCCAATTGAAGAATCCGATATATACGTTCCTTTTCACTCTCAATAAAAATTCATCGCACCGAATTCGATAGCAATAGCACTTCATAAACAAGAGAAACAAATCAATTTCAAGGGTGACGTCGCGCGCAGCAGCCGACGCAAGGCTATGTTTGACTTTGGGCCAATTAAAAACTCTCGCGGCTCGAGGAAGCTGCGCTGCGCTGCACACACGCTAGCGATTTCGTCACGCCTTTAACGGTACTCGAACGGCTCGAGAGCTCGCGCGCACCGCGGGAAGACGACGGTGTCCGATATACACGCCTTCTTTATTGCCAGCTTCTGGTTTTCGTTTAGAAACACTATTTATTGCTTTTTACGTGCTGTAGAGAAGTTCACGGCACCTCATGAATATGAAAATTAGCCTTCTCTAATCGATTTATGGATTGTCTTGTATATGGCTCGACGCTTATTTTCCAGAGCGCCCCGTCTACCGAAACAAATAGACGATGGCTATTTAAACTTCGTTCTTGGTATTTAGCACGCATATTAGTTTATCGTGATGGTTTTTTTACTGCTTAATCGCTGATGTTCTACATATCATTCAAAAGCACTTATAATAACGTTGTGCAGCATCACAAGTAATAATTCTCATGCCGTACACGTAAATGCACAATTAATTTATTCATGGTACAACTATTTGAAAGTTCAATTTACATGTTATTCTTGTTTGCTTATGTATGAATGTTATCTTACAAACATGATGTCAAAGCCGAGTTTTCAAATAATTATAGTAATTATCAGTTGAAAATTAATTTCAATTAATTTTTTTATTGTACCCGTAAACTGCTTCCGGAATGAAAATAAAATCAAGGACAAATGAAAGTAATGCCGTAATTTATTACAGTGTACGAAAAAAAATTGTGAATAGCCGTAATAAAAGTTAAAGCCAAGTATTTAACAAAATAAAGTTGAAGCAATACTTTCACTTGCACTGTATACGAAATTTGAAAGAAAATACGGGATTTTCAGAAAGTTAGATCTCACTTGAACTAAAAGCTTCAGTGGCCAATAAAATCAGCACGAAAATTCACTTTTCGCGAGGCAACGGGAAGAAGGCGAAACGAAATCCCGATAATGGGCCTCGCAATACAACGGCGCCAATTTTCTGCGTTTCCCGTTGCACGTGGTAGCGCATATAACGGACGCGGGCGTGCATTATTTTTCGCATTACTCCGCCGAAATCGCGGAAGTGCTTTCTATGCCGCGCTCGTGTATATGCGCGCCGCAACGCGGAGGACATAAATCTCCAACGACATTATCATTAATCGAAACTGACACACACACAAGCAAAAAAAAAGGAACGAGCCACGCGGGACAACAGCGCGGAGTCGCGTATAAGTATACTTAACTTACACACGCACGCGCGAAGAAAGAAAAACGAGCCGCCGCCGCCACGCGGCAGCACACTTTTTGCCGGCGAACACGCGCGTACGTACAACAATTACACGGCTTTTTCCTGCAGCGGCAGTAATGCCTCCTCCGCCGTTGTTTTTTTTTCGATACCTAAATATAGCGATGCATTTTCGTAGCCGGTAAGTGCCTATATACGAAGGTAAAAGAGAGAGCGCGCGGAATCCGGCTGGCAAGCTGTCTGTGTGTGTGTGTACGCCCCCTCGTGTGTATAATAGTCGGAGAGGCAGCGCGCGAGCGAGCGGGAGAATCAGTGATCTCAATTTTAACTCTCGCGCGCGCGCACCGGGCTCACTTTCATGAGCGGCGCGAGGCTTGAAAAATCGAACGAAGAAAAAGGAGGCGAGATCCTCTCCGCGCGCAGCGAAGGAGCCGCCGCGCTTCCGTCTTTCTCGCGCGGCCCACTCTCCGCGCGGCGCGGATTTTCGCGACGCCAGCCAGAGAGAGAGAGAGAAAAGTGCATAGACGTCGCGCTTTCCTATCTCTCGTGTATATACATATAGATATGGGAGTGCAGAGATTTAGCGGCGAAAATTGTTTGCTTGTATATTTCGTTTTGGCGTGTGCGCACGCGCGTGATGCTGGCTAAAAGCTTTCGCGCTGTTCTTACGTTTTTGTGAGGGAACGTGTATATATATAAGTATATAAAGCTGAATGGCTGTGCGAGAGAGCTTGAGATTTTTTGAAATAAGGCTGCGCTGCCGCGGCTTTCCGCTATATACCGACTTTCTTCTCGAGGCAAAGCGAAAATGAAAATTCTCGGCGTGCTCGCGCGCGCGCGCAGAGGAATTTTTTTCGCATTTTGCGTGCGGTAAAAGGTCTTTTGAAGTCGCTGCTAAAGGTCTGTATGGCTCGAAATTGTTGAATTGCAAGTTTTAAGCGCACAGTAGCTTACCGGATTAATTAAGATTTTATTTAATTTTGCTGAAGTAGGTAGCTCCGCGAAGAACCGTTTATTTCACTGTGGGAATGACGTGGTGTATATAGAGTGCATGCTTGTAACCCACTCGGCAATATTAAATTAAATCTCACTTTATAATCTATATAAACTCAATTTAAAGGTAAAAATTTTATGAAAATTTATGTACATATACTAAATTTTCATATAATTTATTTTAGATTATAGTTTTACAAAGGTATTTCTACAACATGTCATTTTACTGCTATATAATAGTACACTGCAAATTTACGAAACAGCGTTTGGCAATATCCAATGAGGAATACTTGAAATATAAATATATATATGCATCCGCAAGAAAAGTAAGCGGGTTACGAGCACTCTGTATACTTTTAGTATATTGACAGTCCCCGGATTTACGATGCTAACCTCAAAAATAAAGATTGCACCGCGACTTATAAATATACAGTTTTCTCGTATATTTACTACTCCCAGAGAGCTGATTCGCTTATTTCCAACTTTGGTGTGCTATTCTTACAGCAGCTTTTTGCGCCCAAGTGCATAAATCTCAAGACCCGCGCTGAAATAACCGGGTAAATCTAGACCAGTGCGCAAGTTATGCATAAAAGATGTGGATTAAATAAGTAAGTATAGGTAATGTTATATCTGAGTGTAAGAACGATTCCGGGAAGGCATCTTAAAAATATTCCACATTTATTTATACGTATTTTAAAATAATACGTTGAATCATCGTGCTCGATTATTGAAACTGTTGAAGAAAAAATAACGTTGTTAATTGTGATAGCGATTAACGAACCCGGATCAAGATCAGTGACGTATAGCGTAGCATTGATGCCTATTTCAAACAGGTATAAAGGGGCAACGTCCATTTAATCGACCAGCTATAGGATACTTTGAAGAAAAAAAAAATTATTTGACTTGCTATTGTATATTAGATATGCGTGTAATTATTAGCCTTAGGAACCATTAAACTTTTATCACATCATAAAGCCTTAAAATTTAGTACTGTTTTATTATTTATGTAAATAATGATACCTATACTATGGTCATTTTAAATCTACTCGTTTGTGAATTATTTTTCTGTATTAGTTTATAGTAAGTTATAAAAAAACAAAGTTATTGCAACAGATCTTTGAATTTCGGAGCACGGAAAGTTCTTCGAAAAAAATAAGCAGCTTTTAAGTACACATAAGTTATATATTGATTTCGAATCAAAGTTAAAAATTAGTCATCGCATTAGTACAGCAAAAGTCGATAGAGCCGGCTTCTCGCCAACTCATCCCAGCGCGAACGAAAGAAAAACACAGAAGCTTCGAGAAGGCAAACAAGTCGCGTATACATATATAATATATCCACGGCGTCAAAACTCTGCGAGCTATACAGGCGTGCGAGCACTCCTTCGACTGGTCCACATTCACGCTCTCGCGAACGGCGCGCGCTCGGCCAGGCTAGAAAGTAAAGGCAGCAGCGGCAGCGGCGGACGGTGGCAGCAGCTCCTTCTCCTCCACGTGCGTTGGCGTACGTATATACATATACGCGGCGCGTGTCCAGGAATCGCGCCCGCGATATATCCTGCCGCAAGTAACGGTACAGGGGCCGGCTCGAAAATGTAATTTCATTTCGGCCCCCGCGCGCGTCAATCACACACGCGCGCGCGAGCTTTTTTTCATCGCGCGCAGGAGGCGAGATAGGAGGAGGAGGAGGAGGGGGAGAGAAATGGCCCCAGGGCAGGATGAGAAGTGTATATACGCGTGGAGTCAAGTGATACAACAGACGGCCGCGCATTGTTCAGATATGAATGGCGCGCGGTCTGGCTATGTGCGGAGAGTGGAATTGTGGAGGCCAGTGCACGCCGAACAAAACAAAATTAACCCGCTCAAGCCGGCGACCAGCCGCGCGCGCCAATGTATCTTTGAGCAGATGTCTACCTGCCTGCGCGCTTTTTGGCTGTGATAAGAGGAGGCGGGCGTTTCTTTTTTTTTCTCCTCCCGCCGTTAACTCGTCATTTCGCCTGCCTTTGTTTCGATATCCCGCGACGCTGCAGTTCAACCGCGCGTCCCGTCACGTTAATCTGCCTTTCGCGTAAATTATTACGTCGAGCGCTCTCTGCAAATATCGCGTATGCGTACGTAACGTGATATGGAATTGAAAAACCGCGGGGCTTTCCAAAGCATTTCTATACGTGGCTTTTTAACAGTTTTGTTGCAAAGAGATATAATACACGGTGTTTGAGAGTGGCACTTTTCAATTTAATGTTTCTTTTGCGCAATCTTTAACGGTTGCCCAACGCAGAGCTGCATATACCTATAATAATGTCATACCTGTTACAACAATTAACCTACTATATATGACTTTCTAGCTGCGGTTAATTATTGTTAAGCACGTATTTTCCTTAAACGCTTTGATACACTTGTATAGCGTTAAACATCTATTGTTATACTTTCTAATTTCTTCGTAATACGAATCGCGTATATATCAGAATCATTTGATGCCCGTATAATAGTCCTTTTAAAGTAATGATGCTTAAAGTAGTAGAAAATGAACTTAAAAATCGAGAATTAATGTCTTGGCAGAGTAAGATTGCGTATATATATATACGCGTTGAATAAGTATACTGGGGGGAAACTTTCGCTCGTGATTAACGAGAAGAAATTAATTATCGTTCTGCTATATGTAGGTGAAGTATCATTAACAAAAAATATTTATCCACGCGACCAAAATAGCGGATATAATGATTCCTCGTACATATATAAATAGTATATACGACCGTTATGTGTGGTCACTTGAGAGTATTTTTGTTTCATCTCATTCCCAACTTTTCATGTACACGTGTAATTTACCCACATTTCCTGAAAAGTTCTCATACTAAAAAGTTCTTATACAACCTGTGCGGGTTATAAATATAATAGGCTAAACTTTATTCGCGAACAAATATATAATTCGCAACGTAACTATATACAGCGAAATGGATTTATCTCGCGTATATCCATCCCGATTAC
Source organism: Torymus sinensis (assembly GCA_030522985.1). Lineage (NCBI taxonomy): Eukaryota > Metazoa > Arthropoda > Insecta > Hymenoptera > Torymidae > Torymus > Torymus sinensis. The sequence goes on along the minus strand of JAPYZP010003269.1, from coordinate 2,532 downwards.
GCAATTTCCCAAAATAATACCGCACATCATTATATTTTCGAGCCGTGCGCGCGCGTCCCACGTCGAGCGACTGAAATAATTTATCGAAGCGCCTCGCGTCCTCTGCGCATATATCGCGCAATATAACGACGCGCGAAAGGTCTAAATCGATAATCGCTGCAGAGCAGGAGGAGAGCTAAATTCGTGCGGTACCTGTGTTTCACCCCGACAATGCATCTATAAGCCGCACCGAGGCGCATATAAATAAAGCCTCCCCCTGCAGTACGCCAGGGCCGATAAAAATCGATCGATTATTACTCGGGACAGCGATTGCTGCGCGCGTGCAGCTCTCTCTCGCGCGCGCGGTAAATGCCCGTAATCCCGGAGCCGCGCGAACAAAAGGTCCTTAAATGCGAAGCAAAAGAAGCGCCGTGGCGAAAGATGAAGAACTATACCTGCGCGCGCGCGTCGAACAATGGCTCGGTCGCGTGTCTACACAATACGCGGCAAAACTGCGCGAGCAATAAACACGGGGGGCGGCGGCTATTGTCGTCATCGGCCGTATCATCGCGTAATCGTGGGGCACGCGACCTCCCCGTGTATATATAATGAAGCGGCCGAGGGAAAAAGTGTCGCAACAACTCCGCGCGCGATCCTTCCCAAGATATACCGTAGAGGTGTGCGTATATATAAGTAGACACTCGCCGGTGATCGTCCGTCATCAGCGATATATGTTCGTTTCTCTCTGTGCATGTAGACGCGGGAGGTAATCACAATCATCGCTGCATGCGCGCGCCTCTATTACACGCCCGGCGAAGGCGCGCGTGCAATTACGCGCGGTGAATGCGCGCACCGCCAAAGGTCGTTTCCGGCAAGGGGTCGCGCGCGCGCGCGTGCCGTAATGAGTTTCCTCGCGTTCGATTTTAAAAGGGTCTCTCTCTTTCTGTCTCTCGTATACATATACGCGCGCGAGCGAGCGCTGATTATACGAGGATCGGGAATAAAGTTTGAGCGCTTCACGGTTTGATGCGTGCCTCCGCGCGATGCCTTTCGTCGCCTCGAGACTCGCCGGGAAATTTCAGTTTAATTCCTTCCTGTTGCTGCCTACCCACTAATTTCATTATCATTTTCTTTTATTCCGTTCGTCCTCTTTCTCCGTTGCAAGAGGAAATAAATTAATTTTTTACCATTCGCCGATTAAGTGGTGAAATGTTGTAACTATATTGTCAGTAAGAAGAGTGAGTTCGTTCAATTAACGTTATTATTATTTTTTTTTTTATAATTCACTTTCAGATGTGGACCGTTGCGGAGAAATATTTGTGTAATAAAATCGCTACAGCATATACAATTTCCATGAAATCAAAAAATATTTTACCGAAATTCTAAAACTTCCGTGTCAATTTGCCTTTATATGGAAATATTTAAATTTTTACCCACCGGCAGAGAATATTTAACGTCATTCAATAAAGCAAGTTACCTACACATTAGTTGACCCACATCCATTTAATCGGCCAGTTTCTACAATTTAATAAAAAAACCGCGTTTGCGCCCGCCGCCTTTGATTCCGCCACTCGCGCGCTCTCATTCATCCGCGCGCGTATACACGAAATCCTTATTCAACCACCTCCGCCGAGCTATTGCGGCGCTAAAACCACGTCAAAGGCGTATGCGCTCGCACGCGAACCGTGAAAGAGTCACTTCAGAATTTTTTTCCCCCTGCGCACATACGTATATATGTGTCCGTCAAACGCGACTTTCTATAACGTCATAGCCGTCATCGACGCTGCATTGCGCGACGATGAGAGATTAAAACGCGATTTTCTCCCCTCATCGACGTAACGTCTATATATGCGAGCACGGTTTTCTTCCACCATAGGCTTTTTTTTCTCTCTCCGAGCGCCGCGACGTCCCGTAATTATACCAGAACAGACAATATGATAAATTCCAGAGATTAAACTTCCACGTCTCAATCACAGCGCAGCCCGATAATTTTCGAGGCGCGCTCGCGAGCTAATCTATTCCCTGGGCGCGCGCAACAACGGCTCGAGTGCGCAGAGTTTCGAGTGTCTCTCCTCTCGGTCTGCCGTTCAAACCGAAGCTCCCGCGAGTCGGCTTTAATTGAACCGCTTATTCTAGACGGAGTTCATAAGTCGTGTATTTACGGCGAATGGATGGAGATCGGGAGGAAGAAAAATGCTTGCAGCGCCGACGCCAACTGCTATGCAATAGGTGGGCTCTTTTGCAAGCGCATCGCGCGCTAAAGTTCGCGTAATTGCTGCGCCGCGGCCTTTAAGGCCTTTGCTAAGAGACTTGAGAAATTGATCAAATTCACTATTTTACATTGTAATTTCAGTCCTGTCTTGTTGACATTCTAATAAATTTTAATATTTCTTAATTAATATAGATATAGAATATGTTATGTAATATCCAATTAACGTTGTATTGGCCGTAAACTCTCATTTAAAAGTTTAAAAGAAATATTTTGGTCGTATAATTCGTCGAAAACAGTAATATTCTACAGTACTAGCAGTAAACAAGTATGTATATAATAGC
>JAPYZP010003268.1:0-12337 GCA_030522985.1 Torymus sinensis | reverse complement strand
TTGACCTAATTCAGGGTAGAGCACGTTGAAGAAAATTTTTTCCCTGATTGTAATATAATAACGTATATTACACAAAAAATATGAACTTTTGTAAATTTTTAAGGCTTTTCACCCATTACATTTGGAATTATCCTTTGAAACTACTGTTAAAATAGTATTTAATTCAAAATATTCCCAGCGTCTGAAATTTTTTTGCATATTCTCCGGCGATTACAAGTATATTTTTAGCATTGAATACTCAAAATCTACCTCGACATAATTGATGCAAAATTTTTTATTTATATCGTTAGATTGAGTAAGTTTAAAAGAAAAACAATAAAAATGTATTAAATTTTAATAACATTTAAACCTTTTCAAATAAAAAAATAAAAATCAAATCATACATATCTTAATTTCATAGAAGAGTTTTCTAAATTAGTTCCAGAATATATGTATGCACGTATAACTCTAATTAGTTCACAATACTTGTATACCGATTGATATGCATATATGTTGCAGGGGTAAGGAATATTGGTATTATGAGTTTATTAAGTATAATCAGTTCATTCAGTTCTGTTACGTATTTATATATAATTTAATTTAATACAAATAAATAAGGACAAAACATTCAACATTCTCGTAGTCTCGTGATCATCGAAAGAAGGAGAGGTAGTATTCACAAATAAAAACCAGGAACTATTGCTCAAATGGATGGACGCAGTTTAGTGGTAGTAGCTGGAGTAGCCGACGGGAGCAGCGGGGGCGTAGCTCTTGTAGGCGAGGGCGGGCGCGGCGTAGGCGGCGACGGCGGGGGCGGCGTACGACTTGACGAGAGCAGGAGCGGCGTAGGTGGCGACGGCGGGGGCGGCGTACGACTTGACGACGGCGGGAGCGGCGAAGCTCTTGTAGGCGACTGGGGCAGCGGCGTAAGCTACTGGGGCGGCAACGGCGGCCTTGACGGCGACGGTGGCGGCCTCCTTGCGGACGACGGCGTTGAATCCGTTGTGGGGATCGGCGGTGTAGTCGACGATGCGGCGGGTGCCGTCAGCCTCGACGAGGGAGTAGCTGCCCTGGACGACGTCACCGTCGCGGGTCTCCTGCTGGGACTTGATGTCACCGGTGAGGGCATCATGCACGTCGTATCCGTAGGAGTACTGGGGATGGGGGTCGTACTCGGCGTCGACGGTCTTGGTGATCACGGCCTTGGCTACTGGGGCGGCGTAGGCGAGGGGAGCGGCGTGGACGGCCTGGGTGTAGGCGACCGGGGCGGCGGCGTAGGAGTTGTAGGCCACAGGGGATGAGTAGGCGACCGGAGCGGCCGGGAGGAGACCGGCGCTGGCGCATGCCACGAAGGCGGCGAGGACTACGAACTGGAAATGAAAATTATATTAGTGTTTATGTATATCGTTGTTTATTACCATGACTGTATTTTAATAAGCGGTTTGAAAAAAATTTATATCAAATCGCGGAAACATTCGAGCTATGGGCAGAAAACGATGCTAATGTCAAATATTTCACTTCGTAACGAATCTTCCGAGATTTCCCATTTCACAACTCGCGCCGCATTGTCACAACGAACGATCACTGTCCCGAATCTCTTCTATATCGCAGTATCTGTATACCTTGAATGCCATTTTTGACTGTGTATCTGCTGCTGCTGCTACTGCTGCTGCTGCTGAGATGCGAGTGATGCTTCGGCTAGCTCCTCCCGGCTCTTTTATAGTGGGCCAGTTCGAAAAATCGCGAACCGCGCGGCCCTGCCCCGCGCACATGCCCGCGGCGCGCGAAAATTGGGCGAGAAATTGGATCAGCGCGAGAAGCTGCTGCCGCCGCTGCAGCGGCAAGGCCGTTATTACGTGAGCGGGCCCCGCGGCTCGCTAGTCTTGAGGTTTTTCGGTCATTGTGCGCGCGCAGGCGTGTTTCTTTTTTGCCGGCTGGTGCGTGTTTGGGTTATGGGTCGTGCGAGAGGATTGATGGATCGGAGAGGCGGCTGGGTGTTACTGCAGGGCCGCGCTGCGGTTTTATATGGCCTTTTATGGGGTGCTGATGTGGTACGATAGGGGTTGGTGAGGAATGCAATTATATATATAGTTGGTGACTGAGACGAGGTCGTGGGTCAGATTGGTATTATTACTTTGAATATACTGTAACGCTGAGCCCGTTGTTGGCGGCAATCTATATAGATAATAATAACTATTGACCTTTTCAAATGATGGAAGGAAAACGAAAATTTTAAATATGAATCTAGAAGTTCATTCATTGATATTTTTATAGCACAAAAAAAGATGTAAGAATCTTTTTAAGATCTACAACTTTAACTGTTAAAATATTTGTGAAAAATTCCATCTTTATAATAAAAAATGATGAAAAACCTATTGTTTTTTTTTTAGTTTTTTCATTCTCTTGGCATTTTCTTCAAATTTGAAGAGAATTATTTAATTACATAACGTTGAAGCAATTATAGAGAACTTTTTTATATATAAAAACTAGGTCCAAACATATATTGTCTTAATATTGTCAAATATGTTATCTTTTTCGCAGATGATGGGGTGAGTCGATAAATATAGAAATAGTACCCGCATGGAATGCAAAAGAGAAAAATTGATAAGATAGTAAAAATGTTGTCGAAATTAGTTGGAATCACAAATTTTTATTTTTAGTGTATGTATAAGTATCTTTTCAGACAGCCAGTAGTGGAGAATCTCATTACACAGTATTGGTTACCAAAAGTTTCTTGTTTCTCCCGGTGTATATATGTCGTAGTCGATACTATCACTGTGAATTTTTGAACATACCGTTTAATTATATATGGTTTTAAAAAAGTAACGAACTCCCCCCTTATCTCAGCGGTTATTTATACAGGTGGGTCCGTTACTTTTTGAAAACTCTATAAATCGACAGTTTGTTTTCTATAGCTTAATTTATTAATTCTTTATAGTATTTATTTATTATATTTCATTTTATTTTAATTTTACTTTATTGACACACGCATTTCTGAATGTTTAAAGAAGTAGAAATTAATTTTAAAAAATATCACATCAACTGTAGACAATTTTAGTTTGATAATCAGCTAGACAATTGGATCCGCAATCGGTTCCGTGAGTGATAAATTATAAGGTCTAAACTTAAGTAGTTTAAAGCTGAGCGCGAAATCTATAAGCTAGGTGACGAAGCAACTTGTATTGAATTTTTTTTTCATAGATATCTCAGTGTACGGTGATCAGATAATGAATGCATACGTTTAAGTGAGTAATACTGAACTTTTATAAAATGTAATCAATAAAGATGCATTAGAAAAGAGCTTGTTACTATGTGATATACAAATTTTATTATTTCCCCAAGAACTTTTATTATTTTTAAAAGAATTATATTTTTGAAATAATTTAATTCTCTTATCATCGAATATTTAAAGTTGTTAATATTGATAAATGGTAGTTTTCAAAAAAGAAGAAAACTTTATAGTAATGATACTGTTTAAATGTTAGAGCACAATAGAATCAAGTAGACAGTACCTTTTTTAAACTATATTTTTTTTCAAAGAAATTTATTTGCAGGTGTTGATATCTACCCAGATGATGCAATACATTTTTTGACAAAATTGAACTAGAGCCCTTTTTCAATATCACCACAGAAATGTGTTTGAAATTTATAAATGAATTACCATAATAAGTAGAGTTAGATAATATGCAAAAGCTGTTTGGCGCATTTTATTTTAAATTTCACTTATCGTGCATGAAAGAAAAAACAATTTTTTCACAAATTAATTTTATCCCGTCAGAATACTTATAGATCTATATAATATACTCGACTTTAGCATTTTTATTTTATTGTGAAGTTGTAGTTTTTTGAATACTGTACATATAGTAAATCTTATTCTTTACGAGTTTTAAATACAAAATGTGGAGAAGTCTTAAATAAGTTGCAGGAATATTATTTTAATATCTATATTTATAGTGTAATATAAAAGTTTAAAATAAAAAAAAATTACTGCAATTTAATATTTCATGTGTTACGGTTTAAATTAATTAAGTAAATTCGTTTTAGTTTACATCATACTGAAGCATGTACATCTTGAAGCAAAGTAAAGCTTTCGAAATCAGTCGTTATAGTAAACATGCAAAGAAACCAGCAAGGGACTTTGTTTATCTTAAATTCCTGGATGACGAAAGATTTATGTGCTTTGAAGAATTACCGATAAGTAAATGCGTAAATTACCGACCAAAACATTTGGCATTTCACATTTTTCAATGTTTCCTTTTTATATTACACAACACAATAGCGAGTATTGGCTTTTTTATTCAGACCGATTATTGAACAGTATAACCGTATTACTATCCTTTATAAAGAAACAATTCAACAAAGTGACAAGCATTTTGTATCATTTTACTTCATTCGTCCCTTATATGCACTGATGACCATTCAACTGTCTCACATTGTATACTATTATGCTAAACTACACATTCAATTGAAAATGATGAAATTTCGATGTCAAATTGTGATCTGCGTTTGCGTGCATTATATCATGCAAGGGCGCGTGCGCCGCCAATTGAAGGTTGCGACTTACAAAATCGTCGTATTACAGATATCTCTGTAGTAAATAAGTACGCGGAAAGAAGTTCGCCGACTGGGATGTATTTATATAAATCAATTTTTTACCTCGTGTATTTATTAATAGAAGAAATCCGTTAGTTCACATTCAAACGATATTGCAACTTATTTAATTTCATTACTGCTGTAGGTATGAATTTTGTAATCGGCGCTGATCACCTTACGCATGACATGTTTGTATTGTGCGCTAATTTTACGAGGTCCAAAAATTAACGAAAATGTTCTTTTTATGAATCGATAAAATTTCAATTTAAAATAGCCGTGTCCGATGTTTCAGAATTACGATGAGTATTCGACCGGCGGCGGCTCTTGAGGTAATCGAAGGTCAAGCTACACCTGCTCTTAATGTTTTTATTAAGGACAGTACGCAAAAAGAAAGTTCGAATTTCCAAGTAGATTTTATATCGTACAATACAATTTTTTTTTATTGCTGTATTTATATATATATAGCATCAATGAAACTTTTACGTTAAACACTAGATTATGTTATGAAATTTTAGTGGACGTTATGCAAAGTATTTCGTGTTTTTGTTGACATTTGCCGCGATCGTAACCACATGGCATAAGGTGTAATTTAGTGCTTTATGGCGTCAAAGCTCTCATTAAAGTTAGCCGCAATCCACTAAATTATATAGTACAAGGAGTCGCCGGGATCAATGCTAACCTGCTTATCCATCAACGCGCCCTTTTTTTCATTGTAACGTATAAATTGTATCCGTAAAGAGACTTTCATTGGGCTGTAAAAGTTATTTACGCTCGCGACGCACGTCAATGGATGTGCAAGCGAATTGTTACATTAAACAAATTTCCTTATTCGTACATTAAAATGGAGCTTTTCTTTTGGCAATTAAAAGTAATTGACACACATATATTTAATTTAAATTAAATTAAAATGAGGTTTTTCTTCTGGTAATTAAACGTAATTGCTATACATATGGGAAAATCCACAATAATTTATTTTGTAAAGTAATTTATTCCTGCTACTAGCTTGCCATGCGGAGCATAGAAACTAAGTTGGATCAAAATTCCTCCATGGAAACTAGAAAAAATATATAGCTATGAGTGTAGTGTAACGCAGGGCGCATGTGTAGAGATGTATAAAACTGTCTAAAACGATACCATTTTGAAAAGGGTGCGCTGTGCGTTGCACTTTTATATCGATCACAGTACTTGTTTTCCAGTTTCGCATTGAAGATTTTACATCCAGCCTTATTTCTGTGTTTCACACGCCAAGCTCATATCAATAATAAATTACTTAAAACAAAAACTTACACAGTAGTTAAAAGTATTATGGATTTGCCCGTATATCTAATTTAAATTAAATTAAGACTACGGCGATCTTTTCCCAACACTCATGGCGCAATCCAAAGAAAGTTTTTTTTTTCCTGAAACCACGGAAAAAGCAGAGCTGCGCGCGTTGCACTCGAAGCTACGCAAACACCCACACACAGTCTTCCCAATTTCCATAGCTCAGTTATTCCGCGCACACGCCACTATGCGGACGCTCCCTTTTTTTCAAAAAGGCACGCCTGACGCGCGTAATTCGGGAAACGCGCATAAGTCACCGTATGGTTGGCCCATCACAGCTCAAGCTTCTCTCTCTCTCTCTCCCGAAAAACCGCATTGCGAGATATATCAATTGTCGTATACACGCGCGCAATATCATTTCACTTTATAAATATTCAGCGTTTCACGCCTGTTAGTCATGATGCGGGCGTATAGCAGTTCCGTAACGCCACGCGCGCGCGAGGCTACATGTACCACTAGGTATACATAGCGCACAATAGCCCGATTATGCGCGACGAGAATTTAATTAATTGCCCCGCGCGCGCGCCTAAATATATTTTGCGCGCGTCCCGTATCCTTTTGTCCGAATCGCGAAATTTCGCATTTTTGGCCGGACTGGATGATTATTATTTCGCGGAATGGAAATAGGCTTATGTATTTGGCCTTGACGGGCGAGGTTCGCTGTGTGTAGTTTCGAGCCGCGAGTTGTAATAAGCTTATAATACTACGGCGATGATCGCTCAGATTACATGATAAGGGGGTATAGGTTGCACAAAATTACATGCGCTGATAATTCGCGAATTAATTGGGCGGTCATCCAAGGTCCCCCAAGCTAACGAGAATATACGTACCTATATAGAGAGGATAATTTGTTTTATGTCAATGCCGTAAATTTGGGTTTATGTGCAAAACGGTCGTAATTAGCAAAATACTGGTCGTTTCGCGGTCCTCTTTACCCGATATCACGTTTTTTTTTCTGCCAGTATCGCGTCAATACGCTGATGATTTATGTAATAACCGTCGATGATCTTTATATACCTATACTTATTACAGAAACTGTTGGATGAAAACGTTGTAAAATACGATGATTGCATCAGTGACAATTACGCCCATATAACACATAATACGTATACACTTCTCAATCTTTTCTTTTATTTTTAAATAGACACATTAAAGTATACGAATGATTAATATTTTAAAAACAAATATCGTGTATATTTGACAATCATGTTCACCAGTATATTCATTTATAGTATATATCAGCCGCGAAAATAAATTATTAAAAATTTCAATACATTTGCATGCAAAGAGAAATATTTCGCGCGACTGCACATCATCACTCTTTGCCCCCTCGAAAAAGCCCACCTTCCGAATCAATTCTCGAGACGCAAACGATCTGCGGTTGCTTTAAAATAAAAAAATCGTCTCGCCGCGCGCGCATTACTCATTCGAATTTTCGCTGCGCGCGAGGCGGCGTTCTTTAATTACGCCCGCTCCCGTCACACAATATATCTATATACGTACACATATACACACTCCTTCGCGCGTTCTCGCGAAATATCAGCAAGGACGCGGCTGCTGCTCCAGGATCAAGTTTCCTCATTATAAATTCCCCCCCTCTCTTTTCTCACTTATAATATATCTATTGCCTCAAAATTCAAGTTCAACGCGTGTGCGCTATGTACCAGCGCCTTCTAATATCCGCCAGGGCAAACAAAAAAGAGGTCCGGGCAATTAGGAGCTAACTAACGGCGCGCCGTTTCATTCTCGGTCTGCGAGCGTGACGAAAAAATTACGAGTTCCGGAACTCGCAGGCCCGGCTCTGTGTATACACGGGCTGTCTTCATGGTCGCGACTTTGAAAGTATATAATACGCTGCACAAAAATCCTGCGCGGACCGAGAGAGTGTAAGTATGAGCGGGCGAGAGCGCAAGGCCAAAGAAATTCTCCTACACGCCCTTGTTTTTATATCGGAATTCAATTGAATCGACACTTGCGCGACCGCGCGCCGACGGAAAAGTTACCGCGGCGGGCGACAGCCGTCTGATCCGGTCTTAAAATAAACTTTGTTTCGTGATGGTCGCGCTGTATACTTACGCGACGTAGCGTGAAGTGTATTTATTGTTTTTGTATAAATGTACGGGGATCGCTATGTAGGTTTTTGAGATAAAAGAAGTATTTGCTTTTTTGGCTTGGATTATATACTGTGTGAACAAGCGTACAGCGGTGACCGTTCAATTGAAAGATTATGTAATTGGCAGCGAAAGATCTTATCGAAAAAAATAGAATAAAAAAAAAGGAGTAAATTCCTTAAATATTTTGGCATTTTTTTTAAATCGATTAACTGTTTTACATTTTAATTTAGCAAATCTTGGACTACAGGTAACAGTTCTTATTGTTTTGATTTGTTTAATGATCGAATTGTAATTTTCATTATTAAATTTATAATAATTTTTTATTTGTAAATACTATAATATAAAATAAAAAATAAGTGTCTTATTCGGATAGTTTGATGACTCAATAAATGTATATAGTTTTGGAGAGTAATGCGGATGTTTCTTTAATGTAACAGATAACGGATGTAACGTGTCTATAAATGATGTTATAAAAGACGTATAAAACATCTTGAAAGTAATTAATATAATGGTAATAAAGATAAGTGAAATTTTATTTCATGTGCTATATAAAAATTAAAAAGATTTTGTTATTCACACACTTTTTTTGTATTTAGGCAAGATTGGTCATGATTTGTAGTTTGTTGTTCTTCATTATACAATACTGCCTGTTTTTTTGCATTTTCGATTATTAAAGTACAGAAATATTTACCTAATTTGCATAAATGAAAAATTCTCAGGAAGGATTATACCATTACGAGAGGAATTTTACAGATAAAATAATTTTGGCAAGTGCAGGAGAACTTGTTTACCTCAATTAAAAAACGAGTATCTCACTACCTTATTGTTATAACATACAAATTACAAGTATCACTTGTACGAAATACTCTTACCCAAAATACATAAATATGCTGAAAAGTAATGACAAAAGCATCGACGTGTGATCGGTTCTTTTAATCTGTTTTAATATTCCATATTTGGCAGTTCAAGAGCAGAGTTGAGTATATTATAAATATTCGGTTTTCGATGAAACAAAATCATTAATGAATAACGTATAAATTAATAAAGAAGAATCTTATAATACAATTTATCTGAAACATGAAGTACATATGACGAATATGACAATTTAACTATCTTATCTTATTTCTTATAAAAATATATGACGAAATATCATTAAAATTAGGTAAAACTTTCACCAGTGCATTTACAATTTATCATTATCATCAAAGTAAGTTACGTTCGACTCTTCATTCAAGACGCCATTAAATAAATAAATAACTATAATAAATAACGTTTGCGCACATATTAATTTTATTACGAAAGCGACATTTACTACATCAATTAACCAAAAAAAGTGAGAAAGTAACACCAGGGATTCGACGCGCTTCTTTTTCCTCCGAAATCAATAAACGTCTGCCTCCATTGTCCGCGATTTCGCGCATACACCACCCACTCGCCGAGTCGCAAACTACACTGCACCGCTGAAAAAAGCGTCGGCGCACGCCGGCTATCCTTACTCCCCTCCTGACTCATCCAGGTGAAAGGAGTCGCCGCCGCCGTTGTCATCGTCGCGGACGCGCGGCTCGCGATCGAAAAGTGCACCTTGAAAAAAAGGGGGAGAGCCAGAACGCGTGCGCGATCGGTAGCTATACACTAAACTTGCAGCGCGCGCACGCGTCTTGTCGCTTGACACATATCGCGCCTAATTTGCGAAAGCAGTGACTTTGTCTTTTTTTGGGAGTAGTGCGAATAGCACGTTAGCTGATGCAACAAGCAAGGTATGTTTTGGGCAGAGTGAGATCGGCTATCGGTAGCGGGTATCTTGCGTGGACAAGAAAGCAGACGGAAAGATGAAATAAAAATCGGTTGTTTGGGCTATAGGAGATTATTGATTATGCAAATGAGGAATGCGGTGGTGTAGAAAAGTCTTTCGTCGATGAGGTCCCTGGATGCTTCGGGGGAGCCGTTGGCGAACATTCGCGAGGACAATGTGATGTTGCAAGCGTATAATACGGTTTCACGATTGCGGGTCGATTTTTGACGGGTATTAGCATAATCGAGAGACTTTTCGGGAGCGTAATCGGAGCGGTTGAAATGAAATGATTAATTGAGTAGGTGGGATGATTTTTTTATTAGGTTTTTTTTATTTTTTTTTTTTAGATGCTAATGCGTATTAAGCAAATGAAGCTAAAATCTGTTTAATGGTTTTATAAATAGATATATAGAGCATTTATAAGTTCTCATAGGTTTTTTTTAGTCATAATCTTTGAAAATAAGATCAAGCGGATATTGAAGCAACTATACGAGATAACATTCTATTCATAACACTTTTTCAGTAAAGTGATAAAGGAAAAGGCCACTAAATTTAGGAATAAAAATCAATCACTTGACAATAAAGTCCATGTTATAATACATGATATATTTAGGCCTTTTAATGTTATCTAGACCATTTTTTCATCGCTACTCTAGCTATTTCTGCACAAGGATGCAAAATCTGTTTGGTAAACAGATTAAACTTTTTTCCTCAAAATCTCGTCGTCGCATGTGGTCCTGTGACAAGACATCCTGATTCTTTCTATCCTCTTATTTACTTTATTTCTCATAGCAAATCTAGAATTCAAACTTTGGCAAGGTATTATATCGTAGACAATATGCCTGCCTGTGACGATATAAAACAAATGAACCTTTTTTTCTATTCACTGGCACAAAAAAGAAGAGAAATAAAAGTATCTTTTTCGATCACTGGTGATATTAATGCGACAATCCGCCAACACTTACGTAATGCTGTCTGTTTAATGGTATGCAAATGCCCTCATATCAAATGACATCCATTATGCGTACTTTAAATCTCACCGCGCTGTGATGCATCAATCTTTGTAGTTGGCGGCCCACGCTTGAGGCAAAACACGTTCGTACTTTGCCTTATCCCGCGAGCGACGATAGGATTACACGCCCTTAAAACGTGTACATAGTTATAGCTTTGCAGTGTACATTCTTGCTATCATACTCTTTTCTCACTAGAATTTAGAAGGATGCTCAATAAATTTATTTACTGTATTTATCACATTATTTGGACAATTTTAATCACGAATAAACTTTTATTAGCCTAAAATGTGATATTAGAATCGGGCAGAGTTGATATTTGTGACTTTTCTTTATCACTGTTTACGAGTCGACCAAAACCATAATACTGCCATCACGGACAAAAATTTATAGTTAATGTAATTGTTTTACATCGCCTTAATCAACGCATTTGGGTAAATGCTGAAATGGTATTATAAAGTAAGTAAATGTAACTTTTGTTTGTAGTGGAAATATGATTATATTTAAAATGTAGTTTTCACTGTTTTTAAAAAGTTACAAATTCATTGAAAACTAAGGGGGGGGGGGGGATCGCTTCTCTCGCCGCTTCAACCCCCATCTGTTGATATAAAATCTTCGTTTTTACACATAAGGCACGACCACTACTACTGAGAAGAACCTTATATCTTTGCCATTGCAAAAACTGTTACTTGTCAAATACTAATATATAATATTTTATAATAATGTGCTTCCAAAAAAGTAAATTCATTTTAACTACTCTAATCGACTATTTCAGGTGTATTTATTTATCTACATCTTTTGTATTTAATATTTCTGTATAAAATTAAATCCTGTTGAATAATTAATGAAAATCGACTATATTCCAGACCTATTTTAGACGTTAAAAATCGTTTTTAGAAGTTTAGTTCGTCAGGAATTGGTTGTAAGAAAATGTTCAACGAGAAAAAGTTTTTTTTAGTATTGTTTACAACTTTTGTATTTAATGTTTTTGTGTAAAGTCAAACCCTGTAAAGTAATAACCTAAAACCGATTATTTCTGATGTTGTTACCTATTTTTGACCATTGTGTTGAAAACAAGATTGAAAATTGTGTTTTTTTTCAATTTTCATTTGCTCTGACGGTTTTTTATTTTGCAATGCTTATAATTAAAGGAGTATCTGGGAAAAAATCATTTGAATCTGTTCAAATTTCGCTGAGACAATTGAGGAACTCGATTACATACGGACGTACAGACAGTTTCGATACAATAAAGTGTTAGTATTTGAAGTGAAACAATTTGTTCTATGGTGAAAATATATAAGTCTTTTCCGAGTAGCGGTCGTGCCTAAGAAGGAGAATCTTCTTTTCAAAAAGGAGTATCGGTTCCCAGAGTCTTGTGAAAAGGAAGAAATTTCTTTCCGGAAAAAGTAGAAGCTCCATTTGTTTTATAGCTGTTTCAATACATAGAATGCAATGCTAATCCCTGCACTATAACAAATGAAATATTCTATAGTTCTCATTAATGCCGTTTTTACATACATTGTTGC
>JAPYZP010003267.1:0-12232 GCA_030522985.1 Torymus sinensis | reverse complement strand
TTATAATACAAAAGTAAGTACAAAGAAATCGCAACTTCCCATAAGAGCCCATGTTAATCAGCAAAAAACGAAAACATTAATATCTTAATTTCTATCCCAGCTAGCCTTCTGAAAAATTATATGAGTGTTTTTGAGATATTTACAAACCTGTATACGAAATTTCACATGTATTTTTAATGTTGATTCTATTACCGATAGAGCCTCCTTAACTGCCATTGTATCTACGAGATGTAAATAAAACCATAAATTTGTTTTTTTGTAATTTTTATTTCAAAATTTGTTACAATAATTATGATCCGAAAGATTAGTTCGTCATTTTTCAAATTTGTTTATAATCGGTCGAAAAAGCGATAGAATAAAAACCTCAGCAAACAGTGCAATTAGCCGTGCAAAAAAAGTGTGAAAGTACTAAGCTAAAAATAATTATCTAACAAATATACAAATCCACGTACAAAAGCCACGTATCAAGTGAAACGAGAGAGAGAGAGAGAGAGAGAGAGAGAGAGAGAGAGAGAGAGAGAGAGAGAGGCGCGCGCGTTCTTAATAAAAGCGGATAATGATTTATAAAAAGCGGGTACGCTGCCGTGAATCATTTTAGAATGGGGCATGTATATACGGCAAAAGAAAGAGTAAAAACTCGACTAAAAAGAGGATTCGCATTAAAATCCTCGGCCGAAAACATGTCGTCGAATCTCGGCTCGAGGCTCGCCACGTCCTCGTTTCGCGCGCTGATTGTATATACGCAGCTTCGCGCGCGTACTCAAACGGCGTTTCGTTACGCAAAAATATTTTCGCCAGGGATTGTCGGCCCTGCAAAAGCTGTTTAAATTTCAAAAGAACGCCTCTGCTTAGCGTTAGAAAAACACGGAGCAAATGTGTGGCACTACGATTACGAGGTCTTTTCTACCGACGCTAAGGCAGCGAGGGTCATGATGACGTCTCCCGCTCGCGTCACTCGCGAAAATAACTTCCCTAACCATCATCATCTTTCCGGCTCTCTCTCTCTTTCTTAAGTTCAGCCAGAGACGAAGGTGCAGAAAAAAGAAGCGCAAACTCGAGCGCACTATAAATACCTTCTGCTCCTCGAGCCACTAAAGAACGTCCGCCCTCTCTCGCTCGCTTTTCCTATCTCCTCCGGGGCCTCGAAAACTACAATCTCGCCTTCTTTATGGCAGCGCCGCCGCAGCAGCCTCTTCCCTCCCGCATATAATGGCCGGCCGCTACTTTTCGAAACCTTATCGAAAGCCCAGGCCACGTACAGGGCCTCCGTGTGCTATTTTATGTATTTCCAATCGCCGCCGCGAGAACGCACGTATTTCCCGCGCGAACGCTCGTCTACGTGCGTGATGTGGTGGGAAAAGTCAGCTCCCGGTGGGCTTGAATCATAGTAATTGGAGTGCGCCAGCGGGGGAGAGAAAGCGGGATAGCAGCAGCCAGTCTTTCGGGCTTAATAGTGAGGGCGCGTAATCAGAAGCACTCGTCCTATATTGTGGAGGACAAACACGCGCGTGCGCCTCTATTCTCAGTCCCTTCATATATAAGTATACCTACACAGTACTTCCCCCTTCGTTTTCGCTTTCGCGTTCGCGCACACGTGTACTTCCCAGCCCAGCCGCACAGTTAGGCTTGGATAATTACTTCGTCACACAAGGCCGTCTTCCATTTTCGATGACTGCGCTGCTGTCAATCATCATTCATTGACGCGTTTCCCGTTATAAGTAGTCTTTGCTATCTCTAACAATAAGAAATTTGAAGTGTTATAATTTCTGTGTCAGCATATTTCAGTAGAAATATTTCGTTTGCTGCAATTTTAATTGAAAAAACATTTTTCTAATAACTCTTTTCCCTCTTCTCTTTACGTAAATAAATTATTGCGAGAGTTTTTGAATTATGCGAACATCGTTTTTATAAAAATTGCAGGAATTTCATTCAGTGTAAAAACGTATCTTCCACTTGAACACACATCACTCGAATCATTTTTTAATTTGAGCTCGTGTGCATCTCTCCTCTCGCCCCTATCGAGTCTATAGGGCGCTGCACGCAGAGAGAGTCGGCAGCTCTCTCGTCATTATGAACTCCACGCTTTGAAAAAAAAAGAGTACCGAGGGGGGAAATCCTCTGTAAAGGGTATTATGTCTAGACGCGCAGCTAGCCGGCGCAGTCGAGGTGCTTATAGGTTCGCATATCTTCCTGTTGCTGCTACTGCTGCTGCAGCGTTCCGTTTCTCGCCGCTCATTAATACACATCGGAATTCGCGCTTTGCTTCTCTCGATCAAACCATCCTTCCGATCAAATGTGTATTCTCGCGTATGCGTTTAATGCGCGGGAAAAGCGCGCGGCCGCGTGCTGAATTAATGAGCGACTCTCTCGTCGCTTTTGAAATCTCGTGACGTTTTCCTTCTGCCGTGTATTTCGGCCCCCCTCTCTTTCTCTCTCCCTCTCTTTCTTATTTTCCATTAACTGATCACTGAATGAATAATGGACCCTGGGCGTATTCAACACTCGGGGGTTATGTTGTGCTGGGAATCGCACAACGGCACACGAGATTATCATCCGGAAATGCTCGTTTCATTAGAGGACGAAATTATAATTATCGGAGTAATTTAAACGTTGACCTGACTGTCAAGTACCGCGTGTAGGACAATATCAATTACTCAAGCGTAATTAGAGTTGAAAATTTACCTGACTCACACTTAGCTATAGTTTATGGCATGGCATGCATGAGTTAGGTAATTATTTCCGAAGCATCTTGATTTAATGAGGATCCTTTTAAATTCTATGCGTTTATGCTTCGAAGCTATCGATGATGTGCATTTGAGTGCACATAGTTTAGAATTAGTTTGCGTTAAATACAAACATTTTTGTTTTCATTTAATATCCGAATGTTTGCATATTGCGTATGACAAACTATACAGATTTTGTGTATTTTTCGTGCACTGTTGTGATTACGGTAAATGTGGGTATTACTGCTGTTTTTGAGGATAAGCGTCTTATAGTATACGAATTAAAAATTTTGGCGCGATAACTTAGTTTTAATTCTTTACTACATTGTTTTTAAACTCTTTAGGAACAAATAATTAATAAATAAATGCAATCTGAAAAATAGATCTGAGGCTGATATTACTGCGGCTATGAGGGAATTACTGCGGGGGGTTTACTCCAGACATATCAATTACTGCGGGATTATTACTGCGGGATTTCACCTTAAGCTTGTTATATTATTTATTAGTTTTCAACAGAAAAAATAAACATATCTGTATATTTTTATTCACTGATAAGAATTTTTCAATCGGTCTTACAGTCTTATAATTTAAATTAATTAATATTAATGGCAGTCAGATTGCCCTTGTTTATAATCATCCCCGCAGAATCTGAAATAAAAACTTAATTAAAACCTGGAAAAATGTTATTGTCTGCAAAAGACAATCTGACTGCCATCCACCACCACATATATTTTTACTTAATATTTCATTAAAAGACAGCGGTTATATCAAACAATCTCATAAATGTTGTAGATTTGTTGCTTTCACTATTTGAGGTTACGTTGACCAATGCCACAGTAATTCCAGCGAACGTATCTGTATACAAATGATGGTATTACTGCGTCTGCAGCAATACCCACATTTACCCCACAAGAAGTGTTAAAATCAGTAGATTTCACGTTTAAAACACCTTGAGTTGCAGTCGATTCAACACCTGTACAATGTTGTAATATTTATAACTTGTTCATCATTACGTGAAATTTTTCGACTGAGAAAAAAGTTTGGCAAAAATTACTAATAGTTTTGTAGTATTTCATTATACTAAAAGCCCTAAATATTACCATATACTTTCTACAATTTTGCCAGATATATAGGAAAATTTACTATACTGCTTTGCAAAATTTACTATAAAGTATTGCAATTTTTTGAGTCTTCATGGTCTGTAATAGATTTACAAGACAGTATGGTAATTTTTACAAAACTTTCTCATCATGTAAGAAATAAATCAAAAGATTATAGTAAATATATCTCGTTCTTTGTTTAATATCAACAATTCCAATTAGATTTTCTCAAAAAAAGTGAGGAGATAAATATATTACTTTATAATTCTCTGTAAAGTTTTTAAAATATTTCAATATCATTTTATAAATAAATATAAATTTAATACTAAAATTGATTATATTTTTAAAACAATATTCTTGTGTTTCAGGTGAGTAAACAAATCCAACTAATTAACATCTGTTTGTCCATTACCACCACGTAAGTTACCACTTTGATTTGTGTATTAAATTTTTTTCATAATTATCTTTAGTATTATATAAACAATTAATCATAATAAGGTTTATTAATATCAATACACTTTGATTTTAAGAATATACACAACTAAGCTGTATAAATATCCTGGTAGAAAATTAACCATATTTTATAGCCAACGTGTTAATTAAATGGAAGTATTTTTAGCCCAAATCATGATCTAAAAGTAATATAATTCATCTAAAAGTTTTACTGTTACTTAAAATACCCATTTTATAAAGTGTAAATACCATAATTTAATTCTGATTGTTACATAATTATGAAATAACAAGCAATGTCCGTTTTTAGCCAAAAATAGCTAACTTATGGTTAACTACGTGGGTAATTATAAAATTTTTTGAAATAAATCTAGTAAATCAATCTTAATAATTTTCTGATATATGTCAAAAATTGTTTATATTATTTGAATTAGAAACTCTAGTCGTCTGTCATTTCGCAATTCCAGAGACCAATTTTTTCAACCGAAAATTTATTAAATTTTTCGAGCATTATGTCTGTCACTTTTTCGTAGTTCTGTACCGAAAACTCGTAAATTATTCCGGCGAGAACAAGTTAAAATGAAAAAATGTTCCACTCATTCTCGATGCTTACAAACGAATGAGATACACACAAATAAAGTTAAAAAGACAGCTGACATGAAAGAAAAGCAAAAAACAACTCGCAGGGAGCCCAGACATCAATCCGTCAGAAGCATTCGCGAAATTCGCATGCGCGCCGGTATGTCTGCCATGTCGCGATGAAAAATTTTGTCGCGACGCGATGTATAAGCGACTCTTATGCTGTTTATTTCGTTACATATATACACCCACATAAAAATAGCGAAGCGCGCCTGATAACACTAACGTATTTAAAATATTAAATAAACGATTTTCAACAAAATTTATTTGTTACTTTCTTAAAGTTATAATTATTTTTTTAATCAACTTAAAATCGCAGCCAATTTATCGGTACTTAGCTTCTTCAAGTTAAACGTATTTCGCTTCCTCATTGAGAAAGCTTTGGAATTTCTATTGCATACACTATTGGTTCCATAAGTAACAACTATAGATTTATTTTTCGCGATACCCTGGCCGTAAGTACTACTTTGGCTCCCGGGTCAAAAATATAGATAGTTTCATCTAAATCTTTGTTATAAAGTTATTTGATATTATAAAACAATAAATCTATACGCAATATTGATATTAATTATTATAAACTTGAAGTAAAATCAAAATTTTTTTTATTACGTTGCACACCAACGTTGCACACTTCAGACCCATCACAAAACAAATGGAAAACGGGGTACAGTCAAATTGGTTGTACTTTTGATCAGGATGTAAACAATACCACATACTGCATTTTCAGCCAATCTTACTGTACCCCTCTTTCTATTTGTTTTGTGCGAGGTCCTTTAACCAAATTAAGAAAGTGAAAAGAAAAGAAATGAATGATGTCTATAGCTACAATCCGATCCTGAGCAATGAATACGCACATACACGCACGTACATCCATACGGAAAATTTCTAAAAATTATGTGCTTATAAATTGTAAAGGTCACATAAAAACTATTCTGATATCTTTTCTCAAATTTTGCTTTCTCAAAGAGAAAGCTTTTTTTTCACTGTTACTAAACTGTCTTTACAACGAAGCCAAAATCATACTTATTACGAACATTACGTTATAATATATAGGTTTTCCAATAAAATATTGAATTTTCTGTAAAGTAAAAAATTTGCTTTAGATTTATGTATAAATCTCGTTGAACCTTAGAAGTCTCTTGCTATATCTCTTGAAAATCGATATTTTATTTTTATTTCCACCTACTGGCCTTACGCTGTCTGCTATCATAAAATAAGTTTAAAACATATCTAAGAAACACGCTCAATAGCATTTTAGAGAGGTAATTTGACGTCTGCGACCCAAACGCGAACTTATTTTATTTATTTAAATTTGGGGAATTTGTCGAGCCCGACTTTTTTCCCGAACGTCTTGTACGGTCAGGCAACCCGCGAGCTTCGGAGAAGCTCGCGTCACGACTCGGCCGACGGGCCGTACCTTTGGTCTTGAGGGGAGGAGAGTGAGCGGCCCGCAATCCTAACAGAAGCCAATGTGCTGACGTTTTTACGCCGCCTAGCGGTAGCCGCCTACAGGTATTTTATTTTATTGAATCCACCAGGTCAGCCTCCCCTGTACTCCCGCCAACAGCGACTAGTCGCAAGGCAAAGGATGACCTTAATCCTTGCCAAGTGCGGACCGATGCTCCGCTCAGGCGAAAAGGGGGTGACACTCGCCGAGCCCTTCTCGGTTGCCACCTGGTCAAGGCAGGAACGTCCTAGAGAGTCTTGCGTGACCGCGAAACTACACTCGGAAAAACGATCCTCCGGTACCAGAATAAAATTCCTCCCGAAAAAATCTTCCTACAATAAAAAGGACTTCCTTCCGCGTGGTAGAGTCGTCAATAATCGATTACAGGTACCGCGGTATCCTGTTATAGGTGGCTAATCCTCCTTCAGGAGAAGAATTTTACGTTTTATAACAAGAATGGTTTGTGTCAGTGATGGAGGAATGATATTTTGGGTCTTAAGTCCCCAAAACTCTATTTTATAAATATCATGAAATTGAAGTGTAAGACAAGTTTTATTGATACCAGATGACACTAGGACTACTACAAATATTTAAAATAACTTGCAGTCTTTTTATTCCATTCAAGTATAACAATTTTATTTTTACATTAATTATTTATTTATTTATTTATTAATAATCATTATATATACAGGAGGAATTCCTCTTATCGCGATGCAACATTGTACCAAGCGGATATTCCTCCTTCTATAGGAAGATATTTTCTTGGCCCTATTTTTAGCTGAAAATCCTCCTCTGACAAGCAGATTCTCGTTGGTTCAGGAAGATCATTTTCTGAGTGTATACCGCCTAATTTTTATTTAACTATATATTCCGTTATTAGTAATTATTATTATCGCTCTACCGTCTTTTGAAATGTTTTATTTTAACTTTAATTATTTTTTTTTACACATTTTATTTTAAACCTTAATCTCGTCTCACCTATTCCTACATCCTCTCATGCTCTCCGACCGCTGAGCTTGCATCAAATTCACACAAAGCAATACACTTACATTAAAAAGAAACTTATCTTGATGTAAAATATCTTTCATTTCTTTCTTATATACTTCGTGGTTTAACACAATGTCACCAACACTAGACATTTAATTGAATCATCTAGGCATTTGCCACTTAATTTTCGAATTCCTGACTTGTCGCGCTCCCATCGCACGTATTGGTCGCCTACAGTCACTCGCGGTACTCCCAAAGGACAAAGCGTCCGCGGAGGCGGATGCGGTTTTGCTTCTTGTTTCCCTTCCCACTCGCTATCTCACCGCCATGCGACTTCAATTATTAAGTTGCGTGTCAGCCCCAATCACGTTGACTTCCAATTGAATTTTCCATTTCTCGTCTCACGTGTGCACCTGTATATATATATATATATACGAGAACTTCTCGTAAGGTACATAAAACCTCGTCACACTATCTCTTTCTCTCTGGAGGGATTAGAGGATCCCGCGAGTTCGCTGCTGATACCATCGTTTCGGCTGGCGCGGGCTACGGCGGGACGTGCGGGGGCGGAAAAGTGGATGAGGTATATGGACATGATGGATAACATGGTCTCTTAAGTGCTCCCATCTCTCTCTCTCTCTCTCTCGCTCTCTCTCGTGCTCTCTCTCGCCCTCTCTCTCTCTCTCTCTCTGCCGAGCTTTCTTTTTCTCATTTTACTTGCTTTTTCGCTTTATCCTACTGTATTGCAGCTCGGGCTGCCATAGCGCCTCTCTCTTCGCCCTGGTAATTGAATTTCAAGGATAATTTTTCCTTGCCCAGGTAATTTCATGTTCATTTGAATATTTTATTTTTCCCTAAAAGGAAGTTAAATTCGACATTGGCAGGATTATTAACATGTACTGTAGACGGAGATGTCGTGGCATTTTTAGAAAAGGTACTCTGGAGCCTATTGTACATACAAATCATTTAGAATTAATTATGACTCAATTGAGGACGTTATCAATAATGTTAATTAACAATCAATTTAACAGCTTTGTATACATACATTTTTATTATAATTTATACAAATGATTTTCGTTTAAAGATCCATTTTATTATTATGTATTATTATACTTTATTTTCCGATCCATTATTCTGATTTGTTTTTTTTATTTAATTTGTTGAATATCAATATCTTTATGATTTAAAATACAAATATTTATGAAAATATATATATCATTTAAAATTATTTTAATATATTTCCATTGCACAAAAGCAAATATTATGTTATTGCATGAAATTTACTATTCAAAAGCATGATTTATTTTGCTTATTACACAACTTTAATTAAAACTTGATTCATGCTTGCATTCCGAATTATTTTGTTGTAAAAATTAAAAATCATTAATTTCGCCTAACACAATTTTGCGTATTTCACTAAAGTACCAAAATATATATAATTTAAAAAAAAATTTTGTAGTTTTTGTTCCTCAAATGTGCAGACTCGGAAATGAATGCATTTATGAAATTTTTGCTAGTGATATTCTGCACTGAAAAGGAAGTATTCTAGCATTTCCAGAAAATAAATTATTTCAGAAGTGAAGAATACCTCCGCATATTAAATAACAGTGCAATTTAAATCTTAATCCACGCGCGTACATACCTTTCTCGGTCCGGCTATCTTCCACCGTTGTTCGTATGTGTGTGTGTACGTATGCACGTGCGCGGCCTCTCGACGTTGCATGACCGTGACTAATAGCCCCCTGGCCACCGCGCGCGCGCATATCTCGTGATTTCGTGCCGTAATTAATTTCAATAACCGTGCCCTATCGCCCCCTTCGCTCGCCCGCGTGTACACGTATACCAAGAAAGGGTAGAGGCAGCTGCTGGTGGGCTTGGACTATTTTGCAATTTCCGCGCTCTCTTCCTTTATTCCTCCAGGGAATTATAACTCGGCGCCCGCGCCTTGACGAGCCGCTCTCCCGCCTCACCGAGCCCGCGCACACCCTCGAATTTTCCTTGCCCCATCTCCTCTCCCTCTGCCTTCTCCCCGTCTTTTCTTATTATTTCATTTATGCGTTTACCGCCGGAAATGAAAATACGATTTTCCCTCTTATTCACTTCGTTCTTCTCTTTTTTTTCTTTTCTTCGCACTCCCCTATACGTGCGGGAATGTGATTTGTTTTCTTTGTTCTTCCTACTCTTCTTTTCTCGTCGCCTCGCCCCGCGCTGATAATGAAATTACCTTGTCGGAGGGGCGAATCAATTGGTGAACACTTGTAGATCTGAAGAGCACACGGCTCTAAAGAAGGCTGAATTTGAACTAACTTTCGAATGAGAACGCGAGAAAATAGATTTGGAGTAAAGAGATTAGGGACTTTAATGGCTTGCCCGCGTCCATGTTTATATCATTTGTCAGTAGCAACTGTTGAATTATATTCTTGATCAAATAAAGCGTGTCAGAAGATTAGTAACAATTGACAGTGGTTGGAATCTAATCTCATACATGAAAGCGTTAGTTATTTTGAAAAGAATACTTTTGGTTTTATTCAATTTATCTTATAGTTACATTTTATATATGAGGCATCGTACAACAAAACTTTACGTTATATATATTATAGTCTGGAACACCTGCGTCTTTTCATGAAAAGATTAAATTGGTATATTGTTATCAGCCATAGATAAATGATTTCATAATGAACTTACTACCGTGACTTATTAATTTAATTAAACTTGATATTTTCAGTATCCATAAGTGAAGTTTTGAACATTTTAATTTTGATGCTGGGATTTTTAATTTCCACGCTGAAAGAATTAGCGTTAAATTTGCATTATGAGCGAGGTTAGACGATTCTGGTGATTTTTATACGTATTTTCTGTTTTACTATGCTGTTATCTATAGAAAAAGTAAGGTGCATTAGATGATTTTTTACTGTTATGTGGTTTAATATTTATTGCTTAATAAATTTTGTTGTGATTTCAGAAGAAATTGCCTAGATTTCAAGGTACTTTCACCCGAAAATTATTGTAATTTTTGTCATGAATCAAACAAAGACGAGACCCTCATACGTGAAGCATTAGCACCGTTGTCAGTTTACTGCTGGTGACAGGCACTTAAGCATAACTTACAAAATTTAAAAGACTTTAAAAAAATATCTTGCTTCCACTCTCAATTAGTTTCGGTATTGGTTGTTTTATCTGAATACGGATTGTATAGATAATTTGCAAGTATAAGGCGTTAAGAATAATATTTTTATAAGTTTTAAATAATCATACAATTTTTAAGTTTAACTTTTTTCTGGATCTATATTTTTACTTTTGTGCATAAGGCAATATTTGAAATTCCACTTATAATGCTCAAAAGTTTTGATACAGCACCTAAAAATTACACGTAAACAGTTTTGATTGGTTAAAAAGGAACCGTAAGTTGTGAGTACGTAAAAGTATCATATAGCTTAAACGATCTAATAAAAACTTAATGCTTTTGCATTTCCCTCTATTTTCCTCTTTTCTCCAGTTTCCAGCGTTTATTTTTTTTATTTGAAATTCGATGCCGCGACCGAAAAAGCGCTTGTAATTTTTGAATAGTAGAGCGCAGGGATGGCAACTGGAGCAATGGAAGCGTTGCTGCCGCTGCCGGAAGTTGTAGGCCGGGATTTACAGTTTTATGTACAGAACCAGCGCCAGGAACAACAACAGCACTTCAACGCGCTCGGCCCGCGAGAGATATTCGCGCCAGGCAATTTAGCCGCGGCAGGGCAGAATGAGAATCGCCGAGAGCGCAGAGTGGCCGAGAATGCGCTGTAAATTCTTCAGATGGAAAATTAACTGCACCAGGGCGAATCTTTCGAAGAGTGTTCGGGTGACGCTACGGCTCAAACTCGAGTTGTTCTCGTCGCGGTGAATTATTAGGGGCCTGGCGCAGGCACTACTGGGCGTTATCGGCGATGGGCTTGAATCTTTAATGGCGCGGGAGAATCATTGGTAGTTTTGCTGGGTGTTCGTTGGATCCCAACGTTGCAAACTTCAAACACATCGTAAAGAGCTAGGAAGTATGAACAAAGTTTGAAGAATTTGAGAAGAGAATGTCCAATGACAACTTTTGAACGTTTTCATTATCGTACATACTGGTCACAGATAAAAGCTAAAATCTTATTTTTTTTTCAATTTATGATTCCATTTTGTAGAATTTCATAACTGAGATAACTGAATCACATATTTTTTTAAAGTATTTATGAGTTATTGACAATCAAATGCGTTTGTGTTATGAGAACGGAAAGCAATACTATAGATTTTATAGTTTTAATAACTTAAACACGTTATTCATTCAATCACTCCAAATTATTGAAATTGTTTGACATTATATTATATTTAACATCACCTCTATTACATTAATGATGTAAACGACAGGTATTTCAAAAATATGAATTCTTTCTTTCAAGCTATAAATAAAATTAACGTTTAAAAAAATAATTCTTGGACTGTCCCTTACAAGATACCCAATGACCTACTACCCAATAATCCTTAAGTATTTCCCAATTGTGAATATCTTAAGTATATAAGAACTGTCGTATATTTAGAATACTTACAAGAAAAGTGAACAATATTTTGAAAACGAATTCTTTGAGAGTTGAATTCTGATGTCTAAAAATGAAGTTCAGTACCGGTAATTAGTTTTATTTCCGAAATGTGAGTTATCTAATCTCTAATAGGTGATATTTTGTTAAAAAAATGTTGTCTCTTTTATGGACTGTAACGCTGCAAGTATTTATGTTATGAATACTACGAGAAAAAATTTTATAAAAGTAATCAGAAAATAATTTAGTTTAAGCTTTACTTGATTGAAAAATATTGATTTAGTCAGGGAGGAATATAAAAAATTAAATAAAGCACATTAATAAAACTTA
>JAPYZP010003266.1:0-11831 GCA_030522985.1 Torymus sinensis | reverse complement strand
GTAGGGGCTATTTCGCTATTCCGCTCACCTTCCTCGGAAACGCGGAAGCGCGTACCGAGTGCGCTCGAGAGCAAACTCGCGAAGAGGGTCGATTCTCAGTAGCAGCAGCAGCAGCAGCAGCAGAGCTACCGGTACGGACGTTTCCCTTTCGATAGTTCGGATCCTGGAGGCGAAGTTAGTGCGCTACGGTATTGCTTCGGTGCACTCGCGAGATGGTTCAAGATGTGCATGAGTTTGATGTAATCAAAAATGAAAGGTTTAATGGCTTGCTTGAGACAGAAGGTTGAGGTAGGTATATATTGTCCTCAGGGAGTAGATCGAACCACGGCGAGTGGATAAATTCAATTAGTTAATGCTATCAATTCATCAAGTTGGTTTATCGATATTGTGCAGTTTACTTTGATCATCCGTCTTTCATCGCAATTGCTGGACTATAAATCAGTTAGTTTCCTAGTAGTGGTCTCCACTGTTAATCAATATTAGGAGATTAATACATGTAGTTGATGAATAAGTTAATTGCATATTCAAAGCATCTAAACAGTTATCGAGGACAGCTAAAATAGATTCATAAACACTTGATCAAGTCTCAAATAAATTTTAGATGAACTTATTGCCGGAAGCATAAAATCTTCATTCCTCTAATGCATCGCAGCAGAACCTGACGACGACGACGAGCACGCAATTACCCCGCGAATCGAGGGTACAATCCCGCACGAGATCGCGCTGGCAGATTAGACGTGCTCTCGCGCGAGCGAACGAAGAAAAAGGAGAGCGCAAAGCCGCGAGCCCGGAAGATTTCCGGAGGGCAGAAATCCGCCTTATTTATGGGCAACCGTTCAATTAACATCTCTCTCTCTCTCTCTCTCTCTCTCTTTTTCTCGGCTGCAATGCTGCAGGGCAAGAGAAAGAAGGAGAGAGAGGGAGAGAAAGTCCCGGAGACTTTGTGTGCTTCCAAGGGAGGAGGATGAGAACCAGAGAGAACGAGGATAGCGAAGAATGAGCGGCCGAAGGACTGCGGAATATTCGTCTGGCGGCGGAGAGAATATTGCCGGGCTGTGTGCTTGGGTGTTCCAGTGCTCTAGAGAAGATTGAAAACTGTGGGGGCTTTAGGTTTGTTTAAAGTATCGAGGAACGATGGGCGGCGCCGTTTTTATGCACCTGTTTCAGTAACCTCTTTTTTTCGAAATAGAACGTGAACTAGGGCAATTACAGAGTAGGAACATTGAAAACTAGACTAAATCCTCAAGATCAAAGCTGAGACCGAAGCTAATCCCATCGTTAAACACAACACAACCTCACGTTTAAACTATCGATAGGATCCCATTTCCGAGATCTCGCGTAGTAGTCTGATCTGACGCTCGAATCAGCGATTAGTCTTGCCGAAACTCTCTCCATCTCTCCTTATTTTCTCGCTCGCTTCTTCGAATCCAGCCAGGTGAATTAGCCGTCCAAGTCCGCTTTGAGCTAATTCCCACAGCCGCTAGCTTGATTCCGGGGATTGAAGTTTTCGGGAGGGAGAGGGAGCATCGGTGGTGTAACTGCCGACTTACCGGAGACTTTTGTTTACCGTGGTTGTAACGCGTCAAAGAGCCAGTGTGGTTGATCCATTAGCGATGCGGCGCGAGATCAGATTCGAGTTGAGCTAGTTTTGTTGAATAAGCTGAGGTTTTCTTGCTACGTGTGAGCGGATTTAAAGTTTTCATGGGGAGTACAGCTTTAAAGCTTTTTTTTACTCTTTACCTTACTTTTCTGAGAATTTTTTAAAATAAATTTGTTTTTGGGATTTTAAAATTTAAGCTTAATTAGTTGTCTTTAACATTCAATGCTTTTCACAATTATTCGAGTCTAATAACTTTGCACAAATTTCCAATTCTTAAGCATTTTCAAAACTACATGCTATTGACTTCATGTCATTCAATGCTGTTCTTTCCTATTCCAAACTTACTCTTCAGAAACTATCAGTCAAGTTTTTCCTTAAATTCATCAAACTTACGTTTTCCAATACATAGCCCATTACGTCGACGGAGGATTGTAGGCTCCAGTTCCTTCCTTCCATTCCGGATGCACATTAAAACCATCGAATTAAATATTCCCTTGCAGAAAAACAAAATGCACGCGTGCTTGCATTCCCTTTGTGCGCGGCTGGCGGGCTCTCTCCTTTTTGATAACTACACTCTTCCACTGCCGGCGGACCCATCATGAAAAATTCAAAGCAAAACAAAACGAGGGAAAGAGAGGAAAAGTGAATGAAAAGAAAGGAGGAGGGGAAGAGAGAAACAACGCGGAGAGAGAGAGAGAGAGGTAGTGGTGGTGGTAGTAGTAGGAGCTTGCTAAAAGCTACTAGATTTTCACCGAACTGGCTTTTCCCCCCACAAAGGCCCCCCACCGACGGGGGCACAAAGCCGCCTTTTCGCCGAGAGCAGATGCCACCTACGCCTCCCTCCCACCCAATCGCTCCCCCTCCTTTTATGTCCTCTCTCCCTCTTTTACACTTTCGCCAAAAACCACGACTCTGTGTGACCCTCGCGCGCTAGACACACACGCGGTCGTTCGTTCGCGTACACACGCACATACAAACACGGGAAAAGCCCCGGAGTTTTTCCAGGGCGAATTGAGGAAAGCACGGAATAAAGCAGTCGAGCGTAAGAAGAAGGAGAAAGGAGGAGGCGAGAGCGAGGAGAGTAGCCGCAGACTTTCGGCCCTTTGATCTGCGCGCGTGCGCGTGGCTTTTGTTTTCTAACCGCGCAGGAGAGAGAGCGAGAGTGAGAGAGAGAGAGAGAGAGAGAGAGAGAGAGAGAGCGAGAGAGAGCGGAAAATGAAAGGGCCTTAAAGTCCTAAACATACGGAGCTCCGTGCTTTGCACTTTTCCGTCGGAGAAGAAGCGACGACACTCGCCTGCTTTGACTTGGCGACGGCGGCAATTCATCCGGGAAGGTGGAGGAAAAAGAGAGACATGATGGGACAACAGAGTGAATCCGTTGATCCTATTGTGCATTTATTTCGGACGATTGTTTTTCAAGCTCGGGCGCACCGCTGTAATCTGTATATAGTTGCGCTGATATCGACGTTTTCGACATGTTTTTTTTTTATCGGCTGGAGCCCAACCGGCACGGCCGTGGCGGGGGTTATCCACGCTGATATCGCGAATTAGTTTTATCTCAAAATATTTTTTCTGCCGCCCGGCGTGCAACTGCCGGCGATTGTTTGGAATCATTCGTCGGATAGAAATGTTTGTTTGCGTTTTTCCGTTATTTTCAGGTTTTTTTCGGTGTCGGCAAACTTGTATTCTTTTATGGTTTAAAAAAATATTGCATGCATTTCGATGGGTTTCGAAACTTTTTGAAATCGACTATCAAATGCAACGTTAAAAATTTTGCACTGAATCGGTAGAAGTAGGTATTGTAGCGTTAACTCTCAAGTATCCATAAAATAGTAATTCGTAACATTATTGTGCTCAGTAAACAAATAATACCTTCCGTTGTTTGACTTCATAGTGCTGTAATTATAGAAGCCGTTGAGTAAATAGCAGCTATGTACAAATACATTACTGCGAATGCTTTTCAATTTAAGGTGCTGCACTCAATTTCACATTGCTATTTCAATAAACAACTTGCTCTATCAATTGTAAATTATCATTTTTTTTTGTAATTGTATTCTCATCTGAGTTATTCAACAGACGTCAATATTTGTAATATTAAATTTTTTTAAAAATTCACTTCTGAAAGTCACATGCCGAAACTCACGATCGAATGAGAAATTGGTTTGTAATCTTTCGTTTATTGTTTAAAGAGAATGAGAACTCTTCAATTCGTAATATATATCTATCTATACTAGAAGGTACAAAAGGCTTAGGGTAGGAACAAGAAGCCAAATCGATGCCAAACCCACAATATTTCACTGAGGGAACATTCCACTAATTACACAACACATATGCAACTCCTAAACTCCCGACCGATCTAACTCCCGTTCTTACCGATCGAAGACCTAATCCATTACCTAACCTGCCAAACTGCAAGACTTCCTCCCTCCCACGATTTTGCGCGATCCGAGCATGAAAAACCCGTGTACCTTAACAAGTGGCACTAATAGAGCTACCCTCTCTCTCTCTCTCCACCTGCAAACCACACGAGAGATGGATCGCACTCGCTGCCGATTCTCTCTCTCCCTCCCTCCCCCACTCTTCCTTCCTCCCACCCGCGTCCATTGTGAGCGCGCGCGGCTATTGATTTATCGGCGCAGCAGCAGCAGCAGCGGCAGCGGCGGCGGCGGCAGCGGCAACGGGGCTATTGTATGTATACATGTGACGTCGACGTATAATAATTTCGCCGAGGATAAATGAGGGGCGTTATAACGCGCATCGAATCGGCGCTGCCGGTTCCGCTTCGCGAGAGGTAGAGCAGTACGATTTTGTCGCAGTTAATTAATGAAGCTTTCGTTTCAATGAGCGCGCCCAAGCGCCCCATACACCCACGGGCTTTTTCGCGCTATGCGATCCCGAAACGCCGACCGAATGAACAATGAAACTCACCCGCGCGAACTCTATATATATCGCCGGTTGCCCTTTTTTCGCGTGTACTACGGGGGTAGAGGAGGAATATTTATTGGACTTGTTATGCTGTGCCTTTGGCGTATGTGCGCAGGGGGGGCCGAATTGAAATGGAATTTTTCAGCTGGTTTCTTACAGTTTCCCCGTGTATCGAGCTTCACCTCTCTCCTTTTTTCGGACTGTATGTTTGCTCTCTACGCGCGTCGGAAAAATGGGAATTCGAGACTGCCGCGTGTTTGCGCATTGAAATCGATTCCGGCTCCGATTCTCCGCTCTATACTGTAATACAGGCAGCCGCCCCCTCGCGCGAAGTGTTCTTTATCACGGAGTATAGGCGGCGCGGGGCATTAAATTAAAGATCGCCGTTCGCGAAATTTAGTCCGCGGGCTATAAATACACGAGAAAAATGCACGTGCGCGCTAGTCAATAACGCTGCTGCTGCTACTTCGACGAATTATTATTTTTCGCGCGTGATACTAAATTTGATTTTTATTTTCCGGGATCCCTCGTCCGATATGAAAAAATTGTGTATTGAAAAATTTCTGATCGATGCCGCGCGAATATGTACGCGGTGCATTGAATTTCGTATTTAACGTTCTGCGAAGCCGGGATTGGAATTCTCGGTTCGAGTTGTTGAGCTAATGATTGTGAAAAATGATTTGTGCTCGATGAGTATCGTGAATGGTGACGAATGATCTGTTCATTCTTATAGCGCACTCGTGAATAACTGCGTCGTTTTTAATTTGCTAAAGTAGACATGCATATACAATCAATGCATTTTTGTAAAAAACAACAACAAAAAATCCACTCCAGTATCGTGTGCCATTGCAGAAGTTATTTTCCGACCCGATGAATAATTTTCGCGTGTATAGCGTGTTTCTAGAAAATGCGTCTCTCAAATATTCCATCCAGCTGAGCAAAATGTACCAGTCGCTACATGATGATATTTAATTCACGAATGATGAAACTTGGTCGTACAGTTATCCATAAATGACCGTGCGCAAAGAGTTATTTACAGTTGCTTTATGCCCCTATTTTCGGTCCTGCTAATTCATGCGTAATGGAGGTGAATTAATGACAGAAAAAAAAAACATACTCTCTATCTATACTCTCCCTATACAATTACACACTCACACAGTCAAATTCCCTATTTCTCACGCAAATCTCTGATACGAAAATCGCTATCGACACCTGCAACTATTGACGTTCGTCCGAGCGCGCCGGGCAAATAATAAGTACCTCGTTTATTTACGATTGGAGATATAATCGGCGCAGATCGGATGCTTGGACTCGTTTCACGAGGGCAGCACGAGATAAAAATAAAAGCTCGGAATAGTGTAGAGGGATGTAGGGTTAGAGATTAAGGTCTAATTAGACCATTGATGGGGTGCTGGAAGGGTTGTTCGACTATAGGTCGGTTGGGTTATTATTAGGCAGGTACTGATTAAAAGTGATGGTAGCTTTGCTTCGGATTAAGATATACTTTATCGGAGTTTCAATTTGATGGCTCTGTATTTTGATTATAAATTCAATATCTTCGGTTATTTGAAGGAAGCACCGAGTGGATATGCAAATCTTGTTTGACATCGAACGCGTCAATTATCACAATTTACTTTATTGATTTTGAAAGCTCGCGCGCGCGCGTAATGGGGAAATACATTTATGAAGCGTTTTCAGCCTCGCAGTTGGAATTTCATCTTTTCCGAATGAGGTGCCTTTCACGTGTTTTTCTCCCTATTTGAATAAGATTTCACTTTATAATAAGAGAAAACATGCACTCTCAGCAAATTATAGAATGTTCCCTCTGACCCGGCGGAATCTCATTTATTTTTCTGGCCAAATTTATCGCTCTTTAAAAAGGCAAATGCTTCACTGTGAAAAATCTGAAAAAGTAACCTCGTTTATTCTGACCATGTTAGTTGAACAATTTCATGAAATAATCTCGTAACTCTGATGATTTTGATTTTTAAGGTAATTCTCTGCAATATTTTTACTGAGCTTTATTATACTTTATTCGTGGCTTTAAATACAACTTGCTCTATGCTTTATTATTATTTATAAGGTTATTTATATACCTTCACATTTTTATAAATATTATCACTTATATGTTTATCACTTTCCTCTTATGGCACATCTTATTTAAACTCTCTGCAAAAAAAATACTCTTACAAGTTGATTTATTTTGCTAGACCTATTAAAATACAATACAACCATCGCGATTTATCCATCGTCGATCGTAATTAAAATTTTTTTCATCTTATATAAATTCTATGCCACATACCTCCAAAAAATCAATAATCCACTACAATCCACTAAATTGCCCACCGAAATTCCAGCACGCAAGTTACCACCACCTCCGCACTCTCCCACCTCTTCACCTCACCGCTAAAAACCCGAATTATTTATCGCCCAACCTCACACACCCAGCGGACCCAATAATTAACATAACAACGGCCAGAGCGCGTCGTACGCGCAACCCAGATGGTTAATAGAAATTAGCGTAGAGAGTGAGAGAGAGAGAGAGAGAGACCGAGTCGAAGGCCGGAAAGGAGGTTGGCTCAGTAGAGTAAGCCTCGGAATAGTCGACCGCGGCTAGAGGCACCTGGCGCCGCCGCTGCCGTCCTACATTATTGCGCGGCCCTCGCGACTACTGATGCTACCGACCCTCCCACCCACCCCCCCTGCATATTGCAGCGCGGCGCTTTTTATTTTCTCGCTTTGCGCGTCGTGGCTTTTTCAACCTCCTCCTCCTCTTCCTCCTAGTCGTCGTCGTTTTTTGGACGGAAAGAGGTTTATTCTTCGGGGAGTTTTCCGGGGTGAATTATTTAATGAGCGAAATAACACGCGGGAGGAGATGGAAGAAGGGTGAAACGAGTGGTGGGCAAAATTTTTGGCGGGATGAAGGGTCGTTGGGTTTAGTGGGCTGGTGCTGAGTTTTGAAGAGGGAGGCATTAGTGTTTTTGGGGGGTCTATCATTTTTGTTTTCTTATGTTGGTCGCTTTAGATTTGGGTATTTGTAAATTTATAGATTTGAACAATAACTAAACAATAATTAAAAACAGATCTAATATCGATTCCTGAATCTATTCTACATTAAACGTCTATTCTATATTAATCTATTCTATATTACACTTTACTAAAGTAGCAACGGAAATTTTTGAAATATTAATACAAAAGATCAATACAGTTTTCATTAAATTCCCTTCATACTTATAATGAAACCTTTATTAAAGCCCTTATCAATTTTATTATGAGATGGACGATAAAAAAGAATGCAAAACGAAACAGAATATGATAGTTTGATTGAGTGAGAGGGAAGAGGGATGGAGCACAAAATTAATACGATTGTCGAGAAATCGTTGAAACGGTGTGCATCCAAGTTCTCGTTTTAGCGCGTGTTTTGTTTCGCTTTTTTCAATTTGCATTTTTTAATTGACTCTTGAATAGGCTGAATTGCGCGCTCGAAATTTAATAAAGAGATTTGATACGCGCGCTGCGGTTGGCGCTTGAAAAATGGAGCGGGAGAGCTGCAAAATTAAAAATAAAGGTAACTTTATTAAAAGATTTATAATTTATCGCTGTCCTGTGAAGTACATTCTTGCACAATGAAAAGTTTAATCAAAATAAAATTACTTCCAGTAGAATATGGCTAGTTTCTTGATCTAGCGTTTTTATTGCTATTAAATTTTGTTACATATTATGTTGGATGTGGATTGACAGTACTATATTCTCCAAAGACAAACAATACCTATAGCAGCCTGTACTTCGATTATACTACCCCATGCACATATATATACATAAGTAGAAACTGATTTTGCCGCTTGCCTCTCTTTTCTTTACACATCGCCATAATACATATTTCGTTACTAGATTTTACTTCAACCTCATAATCATCTGACCATTTCAAAATAAACTAAAGATAGTTTTAGAACATTTCCCCTCAAATGTGACGAAACAAATGTGCGAGAAATCGTTTCACTCCTGCCAACCAAAAAAAAAAAAATTCGTCCTACTTTTCCGCCTTTTGCAATCCTTACCTTCCACCTCCAAAAGTAACGCGAACTCTGCGCCACAACGTAATTCCCCGCAGCTGCGCCGCTACCTCATTAAATTTAAAATTTACGATATCCGCATCCCTGGCAACCCCCTATAGCCTCCTCCTCCTCCTCCCTCTTTTTTTTTCTAATTCTATTAAACTCGTCGGTCACGATGTATAGCCGCGCGCTCGTCTACTCTCCGGCACGCGATCTGATAGTTCGCGTTCGCTCGAAGAAGAAACCTACCTACCACCATCTCTACACATACAGAGAGACAGACACAGGGAAGAACTAAAGAGCAGGTATCGCCTCTTCTTTTGTCGGCCGTCCGCAAGCGCCGGCGTTCACTTATTCACGAGCCGCTCCAGTTCCGCGGTCGGAGCTGAATTCTTCATGCGCAACCTCAGCGCTCTCACTCGCTCAGTACGTGTCTCTCGCGCGCAGCGTATATTGTTGAAAAGACGCGCGCCGTTCTTTAAATCAGACGTGCACGTATATATACGCTATATACGTGGGGGTGAAACTAATTGTCTTCCTTTTTCCCCCTCCTCCTCCCCCCTTTCTCGGTGGGGGTATACGCTTTTAGCGGCTGGATGAATATTTGATGCTAGCGCCGCGGGGCTGCACCGGGTTAGGCTAAAACGTACGTGCATGTAGGGGAGTGTATTGAGTGACCTTTATGGCGGCGGTAGGTGTTATTAGCCGTCGTCTTGCGCTGCGCCGCTGAATAATGAAGCGCCGGGATCGATTGCGCGTTTTAGTTTCGTACGTGTATATATATATACACACGCTCGCGCGCCTGAAAAGTCGATCGATGTGTTTGTTCGTGCGA
Source organism: Torymus sinensis (assembly GCA_030522985.1). Classification (NCBI taxonomy): domain Eukaryota; kingdom Metazoa; phylum Arthropoda; class Insecta; order Hymenoptera; family Torymidae; genus Torymus; species Torymus sinensis. The sequence goes on along the minus strand of JAPYZP010003266.1, from coordinate 2,416 downwards.
TCTCGATTCGAATTTGTAATCTTGTTCCCGACTATGGTAGTGGCGCAATCGTTGGCAAATATATGCGCGCGCGCGCTTGTGGTAATGAGCTGCCGATGAGCGATTCTTCCTATGGTTATTTTGGGATTTTCGAGTGTGTTTACTCGGTAGGATACCGATAAAAGAGAGAGAGAGAGAGAGGCATTCGCGTGAAGTTGAACGCGATTGAATAAATATTGCGAGAGCGGCGATGAGAGTGATGATGCGGTTGTATTTGAGCATTTGCGGTCTGGAGGGCTAATGCGCGACGTGGGTGAAGTGCAACTACGAGTGCGTAGGGCGGTTTTCAGAATCGCTATATTTAGTTTAGATAATGATCCTGAGAATTGTTTAGAATGCGTTGGAGCCGAGCCAATTGTTCAAGTTTTTGTGCCAGCTATTGTTTGAGCTGGTGTATATTTTAAAATACTACGTGATCGTTTATATTTCGCGGTCTATATAAGCTCGTCTATTTACAGCTGCAGTGTCTTTAAATTAACAGCTCCAGTTACGTCAGCAACGCATATTTCGCGGCAGTATAAATACCAGCAGCTCCATTTATACAACGGGTAATGAAGGTTTCATGCTATTACAGATTATCTATAGATCCAATGCTATTGAAGATATGCATTCAATTCCTCAACAAAAAGAAGCTTATTTCAAACTTAACATTCGTTCCGGTCATTTAAATTACAAAAAGTAATTATTATTCTATTACCCCGACCGCAACGCACTCGCCCGACCGTACAAATGCCTTTTCGGAGGGTCTAATCGAAGTAGCGGCGCTGCTATCCGAGAAACCGGCGAAAATCGCTGCAAAAAGGAACGACTACTACTACCTCGTCTCCCTCTCCGCCCGACAAAACCGAAACCACCGCACGGCAATCGAACCGCGCGTCGCTCGCACTTCTATATATATACTTACCTTGCCTTTCGCATGGCGGCGCGACGCCCGCAGGGCTCCACTTAGGTCCTTCGTGAAAGATGCATCGACCAATCAATTTGAGCTCTGCATCTTTTATCCATCTGCGGGCGACTTTTCCATGGGAAAACTTTTTCTCGCCGCGCGTCCCGCGTTTTACTGCCGATTCGTGGCGGGATTTTGAAATTGCGGGGGCCACCACCGCCGCCGCGCTCTGATTGGCCAAGTTGTTACGACTTTTCGCGACTCTCTCCTCCTACCTCCCTAGCTCTCTCTCTCTGTCTATCCCTGAGCATTTTATCGCTGATTCTTGCCGCTGTTTCGAGGTCTCCTCGTAATCGAGTCTCGCTTTATATCCTTTTCCTCTTCGTCTTTCCAAAGCCACTCTCTTTTTCTTCCCTCTCTCTCTCTTGCTCTTGTACGCTACTTCCGTCTCTCGCATGTGTGTATGTGTGTGCGCAGCGAACGGATTTTAAGTGTTGCCCGGGCGTAAAAGCCTTTATTTATACCCGTGTACCGGGGAAAGAGAGAGGGAGAGAGGGGCGGGAGAGGAAATTGGAAGTCCTCGAGAATTTCCTTTGAGAATTCAACGCACCGCGCCGAGAGTTTTTATTGCGCGCGCGCGCCCGCGCACGCGGCGTTCTACTTAATTATCCCCCCGCGCGCTGCTCGGGGCGACGCGTATACCCGTTTGTGATGTCTGTGCTGGGGGGGAGTAAGTTTTTAGCGGTTTATGGCGAGGTTTAGAGGGGTAAGATGCCGTAATATGTTGATTGGGTGGTAACGGAAATATTTGTTATTTGCAGCACGTTGTGTGCTCGAGTAAAAAGGAAATTAGAGTTTTAGAGGGAATACTCGTTGTTTTACGAGTCTTTTAAAGGTTAAAATTATTCTGGTTCTTTATATTAACAATTTTGTAGAGTCTCATGAATAATATATAATATAGTTTGAAAACACACGCAAAATATTATTTTATAAACCGAAGAAAACTTATTTTCTTCTTTGTACACAATTTTCACATATTATTCGAAAAAAATATAAAAATTTGATAACACCATATTTGAAACATTTACAATATACTCACGTACCGTTTATAAACCACATCAACTTTAAGAAATGATATCCACCGAGCGTCATTAAACTTTTGTTTGTATCTATTTTTGTTCCAGGTAAGATCATCGGCGCGCACTTTGCTTATTTACACGTAGGCTGCGATATAGGCCTGCTAAAACTTTTCCGAAACGAGGTAAGAGAGAGGGTGAGTTTAAGTACTCGCGGCGGGTAGTATCGCGAGATTTCCCAGCGCGAGCTCAGCCATACACAGGGCGCTCCTCCGACTCTTATCTTAATTGCCCGATGGCCATTAAAGCGCGCGCGAGCAGACGCCGCGCGGACTGTATACTCACGCGATTTCGCTGGCGCGCGTTGCTGCTGGTGGCCATCAATTTACATCAAATTATCCGTGTTCCAGGCGAG
>JAPYZP010003265.1:0-28879 GCA_030522985.1 Torymus sinensis | reverse complement strand
TACCAAATGTCTTACAACATGTTTTTAAACATTTTTTGTCTCAACAATTTTTTTTATCAATACAAAGCTTCCTCTTTGAGGACGCTTTGTGCCAATGAATTGCATGGCAGCAGTTTTTGAATTTCAAGTATCTCCAAAACCAATCATCGAATTTGGAGGAAATTGTGGACAAATACATTGCTCGTACTGATATACTGATTTCACTGTAAATTTCAAGTCAATGCATAAAGCCATTCCCGAGAAATTGCATTCTCAAAAAATATACAACCACAATTTAGCCTTAAATATCTCAGATGAAGCAATCCTTCTTCACAACGAAGTAATCTAATGGATATATAAAAACTGCCTTGCCACAAAATTTCATAGCGATTAAACACTTTGACTCCAGTTATCGTATGATAATGAACAACGATTTTTTTATTGTGTAATATTTCTTCGAGATCTAATCGAAAAAAAGGTGTTTAAAGTTTTTTTGCGCCAAACTAAAATCGACAAAACACATTTGCAGTGATCGGATCGTTTTAAGATTTTAACACAGCATTTTTTGTTTTCCTTTCAAAATCCGTCGAAATAAAAAATCGATTTTTTGAAAGTGATAAAGTGGTATGAACCCTTAAATGAAAAAGACCCGTTTAAAGATAGAAAATCCAAGGTTTTCCTGATTTTCAAAAAAATGGACTTATGTGACATATTCAAGATAAATTTAATTGTTCATAAATACAATTAGACTGATTTTGACTGAATACACTAGCCGTTTTAAAAATAAAGCAACGCGCCTGCAATGTTTTACTCATGCGCACTTACCGCGAAATCGGGTAATTTTTTGCGAGACTAGTCTCTCAGTTCGAGATCGTGTATTTTGGCTTAAGCTGTTCGCTCGAGCGTGTCGCGTGCGCTCTGTGCTGTGGGCAAAAAAAACTCTCTTTTTATCTCGAGCCCGCTCGCACAGGATAAAAGGCTATTTTGGCGTTTCGTGCACTCTCATTTTCACCCTCACTGTGCACGCTTGCAGCGCTTTTATCCCTTTTTCTTATTCATTTCCATATTCGAAAATAGCGCTACCGGCGCCGTCTTCTCTCTCTCTCTCTCTCTCTCTCTCTCTCTTTCTCCCTCTCACTCTCTTTCGCACTGGTCTGCTCTTTCTCCCCAACAAAGGGCGTATATGTATGGGGGCTTTTATTTTCGGAACGCGCGAATGACGATGGCGACCGTGAATCTCCCGAAATTCTGCAGCCCGCGCGCGACTTTCGTACTCTTCTTCGACTCCACGTTCTTTCATCCGCCTAGCGTGCGATGAGTGACGCTTGTAACATGACTTCCTTTGGGCTTAATTTTTAATTTCTCTTACTTGACGCTTATGCTTACTTAAAACCAAGAACTTATTCATTATAAAAGTTGCTTTCAATGATAAATGAAAAGTTTACAATAATTTTAAACGCTTTGAATTTATATTTCTTTTACATAAGCATCCAAGTTTTTCTTTCAACAATATGATCATTTCGCACTGATAAGCCTTATTTTATAATTTACTAGCTCATTTAACATGGGATAAATGGACGAAAAGTAGCCAGTGATGATTAACCAATAGCGAGTAAAAAATAGTTCACAATAAAGCGATTAAAGTGAAAGAAACGAGCTTTAATTTAAATTAAAAATCGTTATAATTGGTCGGTTCTGTGCAGAGTTACATGCATTTGAAAATTGCGAAAAATGAGCAAAAATGATTTAATTTCGAGGATTCGGGAAAAATCGCTCATTTTTGGTCATTTTTCACGATTTTCAAATGCATGTAATTTTGCACAGACCAACTAATTATAACGAGCTTTAGCTTAAATTAAAGCTCTTTTTTGTGAAATATTTATTGGCCACTTCAATAGCTCGCTATTGGTTAATCATCAATGACTACTTTTCGTCCATTTTTTTCATGTTAAATTTCCAGAAGAAAAATGAAATGCAGCATAAATGGATGTCACCCACTGGTTTTCGATTGTTTAACATTTTTTTCACATAATATGAGGTATAATGAGCCAGAACAAACGAGTCCGACAGGTGAGCTCCTAAAAAAAATTTTTGACCCTTTCGTAACCCGAAAAGGCTAAAAAAATTGTTGATTTACTCGCATATATGTACGAAATTCTGGGGACAGCAATGCATCCGCGCAATTAGTCAAAACAATTTTTTCGTCCCTCTCACTCGCATTTATATAATTAAATACAAGTCGCTGCAAGCCATTAAGGTTCCTTAAACGCTAATAACTTTCATTTGCAACACGCAAAAGCACACAGCCGAGACCCCGACTCGCTCAGCATATTTTCACACGCGAAAACAAAAACAATGCATATACGTCGTCCGATGAGCGAGAGGGAGAGAGGTGGGGAGGGGGGGGGGGGACACACACGATTCACGAATAATAAAGTCAGCCGTGACTCGCGGACGCGCGGGCACACAGCGGAATCTCAAGAATTTATCCCTCGACTCTCTGCGTTTTAAAATGGCAAAGTTCGAAGCGATTACACACGCACGTGCGCGCACGCAGTACACGCCGGCCCGGCTGTACGGCGACTTTTCACATCTGGCGAGATCCAAGGTCGGCCAATCAACCTCGTAAGAGGGCTCCGTGTAAGTGTGCGTATCCCTCTCTCTTTTACGCCGCAGAGGAGAGAAACTCGTCGGCGAGCGAGCAATAGTCATATTCAAGGACAGCCGCGTGTACGCCGCCGACGACTTGGAACTTCGATGTATGTATTATTTATATCCGTGTTATTAGCGATGTCTATATGTATACAGAGGCGCGACGCCGCGAATTTTACGACACTCTCGCTGCGCGCGCGGGTAAAGGATAATCGCAAACTTTTATCTCCTGGCGATTTTAGGAGCGGAGCCTCCATCAATGCCAATTGCGTTTTATATCTCAGTTTCAGAGGCTGCCCCCTGCTTTCTTCAATGGCCCGAGCCTTCTTAAAGCGACGCTTATTTAATTTCATGCGCTTGCCGTCAATCTCGACTGTTTCACTTCTTTTTGCAACAATTCATTTTTCCACCTTTAAATAATGACGGAGGCATTTGGATATTTTACGAAATCCTCGCCAGTAATGAAGTTTAATACTTAACCTGCTGTGGCTGTAAAAGACGGTAAAACTTTTCTTTACAACCGCTCAACAAGATTTAAGCTCAACTTTTTAGAAAGTTGCTGTTTTTCATTTTTATTAAAAGTTTAATTAATTTGATTTGTGCCTAAAGAACACATGTATACATTTCATATTTCATTATCAGAACCGTCGTCAGTTTCCTGACACTGCCAGCCCGTAGGAAAAAGTCTGCAGACTATTTCTGTAGACATTTCTACCGGAATTCTGCACAAGTACATACAACAAATTTCTACAATGCTTTCACCCACAGGGAAATTCTACAGAAATTGTTGTACCAATCGTGTTAAACATTGAAAAGAGGAAGCAGATGGCTTCAATAGCAACATTTCAATTGATAATATAATTTAATTTAAATTTATTAGTGTATTGACCTTCCAAAATCTGTAAGGCAGCTTCGCCGACAGTATAAGCTCGTTGGGAGACCATTTATTCATACAAATAGATAAATAATTGATGATTAATTACTTTTTGTGATTGAAAAAGTTTTCTTTATTTAATTTATATTTATGCATTCATTAATATAAATAAAACTATTACAAATAAATAATTTATATCACTCATATTAATTTGCTCGAGATATGATTATCGTCGATGTCTAGGAAGCAACAGAGCCTCTCTTAGCTTTCGTCAATGGAAATAGTAAGTTTCAGCAGGAAATGAATTTCTTCACTAGATAAATAGTGATTTTGAATTTTGACACTGAAATTTCAGGAAAATTAAAGCATAATTAATTAGCAATTTATTTCTCTAACAAATATAGTAAAAACTTCAATTTAAGCGTAACAAAATTTGCTTAGAAATCATTGAGTTTATTTTGGTATTTAGTGAAGTGACCAGTTCCAAAATCAGTGCATTTTAATTCCACACAGAAAAAAAAAAATTGGAATTACCAGCTATTCAGTACATTTAGATATAACGGCTGTCAACACATTCTATTATTTGAATACTAACTTGGAATTCAGTTGAGTCAAAATTGGTTATGCATAAATTCAAAAGTTATTAAAATGTAAGAATCTCAAAATAACGTACAATGTTGGTAGAAAATTGAAATGACAAAATACAAGATCAGACATAAGTAGCTCAATGCAACTTTTATAATGTTTCCTTCTCTTACTGAACAGACTAAAGGTGGATTTTTTTGTAGTATTCCTAAGCACACCCATTTCAATGTATAAATAACGCAGGTCGCTCCTTGAGACTCTTCTATACTTGCCTTCACAGCGCTCCCGCATTCCTTGATAACTAGGTTGACCACAGTTGCAGAATTCACTTGGTAGCTTAGCCAAATATGTATCTTTTTCTCACAGCATGTTGTTTGTCAGCTGTGTTTACCACACAATTTCTATAATGAATTTTGCAGGTTATATTTATATTTTTTAATCATACGTTAAAGTACGAGATCCAGAAACTGTGAATTATGCTTAAATGTAAAATTGTAACTTTAGCTAAATTATTCAAGACAAATTAAAAACTGCAAACTGATGATTGTGTATTTCCATCGTTTTTGAACATTTAGGTATAAACACTTATAATTTGTGTACTTTCTTAGAAAATAAAGCTTTCAAAACAAAATGTAGAGTTTTGCATTTAAATTTGAGATTGACATTTAAAATTGAGAAAAAATGGCTCGTCAGCGTCAACTTTGGCGATATAGTATTTTGGCAAGATTGAAAGGCGAGAGCAGAGTGCAAACAAGGCGCATAAAGACGAGCAGGATTTCCGCGAAGAAAATCCACGCTCGCGCGCGTGAAAGGAAGAAAGCGGAGGCCGCTTTAATTACACGCACGCGCTCGCGCGGCGTTGGGCGAAAAAGTGGCAAGGCCGTCTGGGGCAGCCGTGCACAGCCAACTTATATGCACAGCCGTCGCGCGGAGCCTCGCAATTCGAGCATCGTACTTACGCACACGACGGCGACGACGGCGACGAGCTGCGGGCGAAAAACGCGCGGGCGGCAGAAACTGGAAATTTCTCGAAGGGGCGCGCCCATGAGGCCGGGGCAGGGAAAAATCGCGGGCGCACACACCTGAGGATAGAGCAAACCGGTCGGCAGCTGCGCGCCCGCTCCAAATCCAGTTTCAGCGGCGCGCGATCGAGCTCTCGGCTTTTGTGTCGACGGAGGGGCAGAGGGAGAGCGCGAGAGACGATGAACATGTTGACATCGATAACGTCAAACTTAATTGCCGATAACTCCGCGACAAAGCTCGACGGAGCCGTGGGACTGCGAGCGCGCGCGCCTGCGTCTATATATACACATATATCGACGCGCCTCGTGATTTATGAGTTTCGACGGCAGACGCTTAGTATGTCTAGCGGATAGAGCGGGAATGATGTCTGTTGACGCGACTTTTAGAGCTTTGCGTCGTTTAGTGCGCGGATATTGCCTTGCCAAAGATTTATTTACCCTTAGATAGGAACGTGCGATTGGCATGGACAAATAATCAAATTACGTATATCAACCTGATATAATTATCTTTCTCTTACACTTTTCAGCATCATCGTGCTTCTTTTATAGTTCAACACATTCTGAAACCAGATCGATAGGTTGTTGCAGACTTGGCCAATAGAATCTATTAAGGTCGAGATTCTCATTTCAAGTCGAGACTCTTGATTCGAATCTAGATTCTCGCCGTGAATCGCGACTCAGTTCAGATCAAGGCTCTTGAAACTTAATCTCAAAATGAAGCACTATATATCGGTCAATCACATAAATAACAACTTGGATTAACTTAAATTTCGGATTAAAGTAGGATTTAATGATATATCTCTTACACGAAATTTCAATAATTGTAATGCGCATCGATCATACCGTGTAGGAATGATTCAATTATACAACCAAAATTATAAATGTTTCTCTTAACTGAAGATATGTAAAAAACACTAAAATTTGTGATTTTTAATATCTCAAAAAATAATAGTTAAGTTTCAAGTTCATATACCTCTAGAGATGATCTGGAGAAATTACGATTTAAAAAAAAGATAAAAAAAGTTTAACAGATGAAATGTCTGAAAAATTAATAAGTTAATTATTTACGCCAGAACTCATTAATTTATTGCGGCGAAAAACACGTGCATAAAAGCGAACAATTTGACTCGTGCCTAAGTTTTATGCACTCGAATGTATAATCATCACTAGTGGCCTTTCCACATGAAAAGGCCGACTAAAGCAGGGGTATCGCGTTGCGAGTCGTTTAGTCGTCACTGCGCAAGAGCGTTGTGCTCAGGGTTGCAAATTTGGCACTTCTTGCATCCGAATGTCCAGAAATGGGATCAAGTCCGGAAGTGCAGAGTGTTTTCGGACTTGTTGAAGACTTGAGTGTCTCAGGGACTCGAGCACTCGCAACCCTGGTTGTGATTTGAAGCTCATGCAATTGTGCTTACGCGCATGCATGTATAAATAACAGATAAAGCGCCGCGAAGTTTAGGCTCATGCGCGTGTCGTTGGGATACATCTGCGGTCGACGCCGGCAGGGCTTCGATCGTCGATCGCGCGCACGCTCAGCCAAATCCCCGCGTGTTTTCGCGACACCGCGGTTCCGGTGCGCCCCGCCCGTCGGGGGGCTTCCCTCTAGTGTTACCGAAAAGGTGGTTAGCGCGCGCCCGCCCATAGGACCGAGCCGAAGCCTATATCTGCACAAGTTCAACTTCAAATTTCATGGAAATACTTTTTCCTACAGATTCTTTTTATCTATTCGTTTTTAATAAGAAACATTTCTATAAACGACCTCTTGGCATAAAAGGCTTAAAACACCCAGCACAATAACTTGTACTCAAAAAAGTTACATGGATTTTCCTAGTTTAGGGGCATCACCACTTTGTTATTATCGTGAAAATAAGTCTCGTTTTTATCCGTAAACAAAAACGTTTTATTTAACACAACTTATTTATTAAATTATAAAAATATCATTACATATACCGCTGAATAATACACTAACGTCGTGCGTGTTATGTTAGGCTGTTAGCCTCAGCAAAAGGGAATCCTCAATGTAATTATGTTCAACGAAGTAGACCAGAGCCAAGCCAACATTTCACAAAGAGAAAGGACAAGAGATGGTAATGAAAAGACGCGACGCGCATGAAACATAATACCGTGGCGTTATATGAAATTTGTGTAACAACATTTACGTGCGGTGTAATTAATACGTACTTCTCGAACATTTTTACATGCAGAAAAAACATTTGATGCAGTATAAACCGCAGTTGCGAATATTTTAATTCAAGTTAAACTTTCGCATTGAAGCTGAACACAATTATCATTTCAATACTATATAATGTCATTATATTATTTCGGGTTACAAAATTTGAATAATGAAAAATAATTAAATTAAAAAAATAAATGAAAGTGCAAATTCAGCATAAAATAAAATTTTGACTTGATTTTGTGACTGAAATGCGAAATCTGTAAGAAAAACAGAAATTAGAATGACATAAGCAAGTGTTGAGGACCGCGAGCCTAAGGAAGAAAATGAAAGAATCTCTCAATGAAGAGTAAAACGAGGTAATTTCTATGGATGATCTACAAACGGCTCTCTCAATCATACGCTGGGAATATCGCTACACATATTACGCAGGCTGGGAGAGGATCCTCATTTCAATTCTTCTTCTCCGCCTTCTTCTTCTTCTGTTCCTTCTTGCCAGTCAGCCCGTACCCGTTTGCCTAATCTCGTTCACCTTCGAGAATTCCTGGAACGGGTATCGGAGGGACAGGAGAGGGACTATAGGCATCAGCAATAAGTTGCCGATCTTTCGCCTCTGGCGCGCGCAGGCTCGGCTATACTTTTATATATATATAGACTTCGGCCCTCTTTCCCCCTCCTGTGCGCGTTTTCTTATACACATCCGTGTCCTCGTCCGTTCACGCGAGCCAAAATGAATTGTTTCTTCGTAAAAAAGCATCGTTAAAAAAGATGCCGCGCGATCTCTTTCGCTCGCTCTTGCTCAGCTATATACCGACAAGAAAGGCGAAAGAGGTGCTCCCGATGTGACACTGTGACGAAAAATTTCTTCTAGATTACATTTTTCTTTATGAGCATTTCAACCATTTTTTTTCCCTTTTTTCATACTTTTGATCGCATAAGATTTGTATACATATAGTTTCGGAATATTTAGAAAGATTGGGGCGTTCAATATTCTTAGAATTATTAACGATTTTTCAGATTTAATTTATGGCTAAGAAAGTTTAATTAACTTTTTTACGATATACTAGATATATTTAAAATTCTAATCATGACTATGAATAAACTTTCCCTCCAACATTTCTTTTTTTTTTTTTTTAACAAACTTGGAGCTAATAAAGTCATCTGAATGAGATTTTTAATTGGATTGCTATAAATTGCCAAGCAACAGAAGTATTGGATTATATATACCGTTTTAAAAACGCAACTGTATTCAATTATCAGAAAAACATTTTTTATTTTTTAGTTTAGTTCTATAAGAATTTAAGTATTGTAATAAACACCGTTCAGAATTATGATTTCCGTTTTAACTTCTTACTCGTATATGTTTATTTATCAAAAGCTTTCAAAAGAAGCTCGATTTAATTACTTAAACTATCTCGTTGAGCATCTTTATAACAGGATAAAGCGTTAATTCGATACTTCCTACTTGGCAGTCCAAGAGTTCATCATTGCTTCTTGTCTTGGCAATGTAAAACACCTTTGAAAAGTACTGTTGATATATAATAACTGGACTATGTATAAATTTCCTTGATAAATAATAAATAAGTAAGATGCACTAAATAATCGTAAAATATAATAATAATAATTATTGACTTGGATTTTTAGCATTATTGTAAAATATTTACTATTTTACACTACTTTGATACAAGAAATAGTTTTGCTGTGCTCGAGAAATCTATTTAGTACAATGTAAATAGTTAACAACACTCAATACAAACCTAATCGGATTCTCATTTTTGCCAAAACTTGTTTCCGTACCTTGATCTCCCAAAAAAAAGTCTGCTCGTCATTAGACCCTTAAAAAATAGGTAAATAAATAATCATGAAAGGCGTACGATATATGTAAACAAGAAACCAAGAGGCATGTAATCCAAGAGGCTTCTACAATCGAGGATTTATTTCTTTCCTTTATCTGCTTTTTCTCTTCAATGACGGAGCGCAATACTACTTACTTAAAATACTGTGCGGGACAGTACTGATATTTGCTTTTTAGGAAATTAAATTAAATGGTCCTATTAAATGATACATGGCACGAAAATTCGGCCTGATTAATACGACATACTCTCTAAATTTAAATCAGTATCTATACACTGATATACCAAATTAGAGGTATACTTATCACTGATAATAAACAGTAAAAATTCACTGATAATTGTGAATATTCACTGATTGCCAGTTGTAAGTATATCACTGATTTGGTATCAGTGCATATATATACATGCATTGCATTAAATTCAGAGAGTACTTCGATAANNNATAAACAAGTAATTATGAGCTTGGTATGAAAATATGTAAAATGACCGACTTAGATACAGTTACCTTTTATTGATAGTATGCATAATATTACTTACAGAATATAAACTTAAAAATAACGTACTGTGTAAATAATAATGTAAATATAAATTTTAATTTTGAAAATGGGTAAAAATTTCTATACTGAAAAATTCTTTGGCCGTCTACTGTACTCCTACACCAGCGCAGCTTATACTCTCCAAAATGTTGTACGCCCGCTTTTCGTGCGACAGTAGCGCCATTTTTGGGCGGCAGCCGGGCATTTTTGTACTACTTTTTTTGTACTACTTATAAATTGAATTGACCTCTAAAAATTTTAAGATTTTAGAAAAGTATGTCTTTATAGAAATATTACGTTTAAATAATTACAATGACCGTCAAATGATTATGTCCTGCGAAATAAATAGCTCTTTAAAAAAAGTTTAAATGTAAATTAATATAGCGAATCATGAAAATGTATTCCTGTCATATATGTATTTATTAGCCATAGCTATATAATCTGTTGAAGCTCTCTTTCGCTAGCTTTTTCAAAGAAATAATTTAATTTTTTCATTAACCAATATTGAAGAAGTTATTAATTTGACGTTATCAATCCCAGAGAGGAGTTGCTAAATCTTTGACAGAAAAAATATTGATATTTGTATATATGTAGATGAGTGAGTTTTTGGAGATAAGGTAAATCGAAGACGGTTAAATAATCGCAATATTTGAGAAGCAGCATCAGTATTGAGGCAAAAATGTTCTCGCACAGAAAAATTTAGCGGTATATACGCAAGCATCTGCGATCGGCCGTTTGTCTGAGAAAAATTCAGCTGACATGTCCGCGGTGCAAAATAGCTAGCTCGGTCACATTACTCGGGCAATAATCCTACACGAGTGCTGGCTGTGGAAGCTCTTGTAGATGAGGCGCGGCGAGGCACAGGGGAATCCGGTCAGCTAGGCTGCTCCATCACGCGCCTCGCCGCAACCGGTTTCCCTCCAGCCCTGCGTGCGCGTCCTTTTTTGCGCAGCACCTATGTGCTGCTGGCTGCGAGCAGCCGAGCGCGAGCTGTGTCCGACTATATACGTGGACGCGACGCCTCAATTACCTAAAACTTGTCTATCCAACGCTATCGTTACCTTACTTTTCTGGACCGTCTTTCTTCTTCCCAGTTGAATGGGACAATCATGTAGATTATATTCCATTTCTTACTACTACTAAGCTTTCGTCAATTGAACGAGTAATAAGTGGTTGGCAAACAAGTCAGAAAGGAGATGGAAAAATCGACTTGTGCATCATAATTGCGATGAACAGTTTTTTCCTCTATTATTCGCATCGGAATCACATAATCTTGAAATATTCATGTTAATTTTCTCATCGATTTGATCGTAAAATTGAAAATTTTCATTTAAAAATAACATAACAGAATTATTTTTATCACCCCCATAAACATTGACGAATACATTTATTTTATATAACTATTAAAACCATAAGTGAATTTCATTCAAAAGATTGAAAAAGATGGGTTAGACGCGGAATTAAAATAATCTCAAGGGTAAAATTTACGTAAGTTATTTGGAACCTCAGAACCCCAGTGTAGTTTTTCACGATATTAATGTATTATTTGAAATATTGGCAGTCTAATAAAAGATTCGTAATCACCTAATTAACAAAAAAAACCTATATGCATTATGACTCGATCTTTCGTGTATGTAGAACAAAGCTCATCTTAAATGTAAATTTACTTGCTCAAATTTTTTAACTATACCTATCTGGATTTAATTACTTACATGGAAGAAAAATCTATCTTACATCACCTAAAGCTTGTCTTGCGTTGAATGTCGCTAACCTTTAGTTCCATAATTACAGACTAGAGTGTATACGATATGTCACATTCATGTTAAATGGACTGATGCAATTTTGCTTGTTTAAAACAGCAAGTCATCTATAAATATTAAAATTACAATATATGTTTAGGTATCAATATATAATAGTTTAAAAATAATTGATACCTTATATAATTCTTTGCACAATGATCATAGTATTAATTAGCTAAATATAATAACTTAAAATACAATGTCCATATATTTATTTATAAAAATATAGTTTGTATATTATCCTTTCCTTAACTAATTTTACTTTTGTATAGGAAAATTGAAACTGTTCATTATAGAGATAAAATAGTACATTGTGCAACTACGGGGGGAAAGTTGAGTTTTTCTAGCGAGGATGATGATTGAGTGAGAGCTGATACACGAGTGCTCAAAATAATCATCCGAGTCTGAAAAAGTCAATGGCTCCCTTGTTACTCATAGTACTTTTTTCATAAGTGCAGGCATATAGGACCTTTTTTACATGAAAAGTGGATGGGAGATCGGGTATATTGAGTCGTCATATATATAACGGGAGACTATGTTCTCTTCCTCCCGCCGGACTACAGCGGGAGGAAAAGTACTATCTGCGGGAGGCCTTGTTTTTCCATTCACTTGTCTACACTCTAAATTGAGGAATTTAGGGCTATATATCACTCATTCAACGGATAATCCAAGAAATTGAGCTTTTTGTACAAGCTGACTGCAACACAATAGTATATTACGCACCTTGGGAGGAAAAAACTTGAACAGTCCACAGCTCGTGAAAATTTACACCCGAGCTGAAGGCGAGGATGGCAAACACGAGCTGTGGGCTGGACAAGTTTTCTCCCGTGGTGCGTATACTATTTTTCATCATACCTGGGCCGACAATACCACATTCGCATTTATGAGCCGGGAGCGGAAGTGGTACTTTCGGCCAGGGTATGGCGAAAAAATTAATTTTACATTATATATAGCTTTGCTATAATTTGTGTACTTGTGTATCAGGCGAAGCTTTTGTCGGTGCAATTGTCAAATAAATTCACTGTGGAAAAATAGAATAATTTATCAACAAGACAGCATCTGTATAACTTGACGCTAACTGCGCAAATCTAAAGCTGCAGTGCGAACTTTAAATGTTTAAATATCACGAAATATTGCTTTATTTCAAGATTAAATTTCTTTGAAAATTTGAACTTGCGAATATGTGTATGCAACACAACGATGGCAAAAGTTTTATCGTGATAATATTAATTTAATTAATGTACAAATAGAAGTCATGAAATGAAAAAGACAATTTAGCTTATATTTCAAAATATGGATTGAATGAAAATATAATTTTAAATAAAATGCAATCTCGCCATTGGATAATAATTTCATAAACTTGATATAGACCTGGAAAGGAGAAGCTTCTTTCTAGGCGTAAGGGAGAGTTTTCACGACGAGGGACGCGCGCGCGGAAAGAGAGACTTATAACTAACTCTTGTCGATCCTCCGGTCGCCTCTTATGCCAGTGCAACCGGATTACCATGGACGTGCGCGAGCGCGCAGATGACTCACAGCAGGAGCAGCTTCCAGCAGCAACCGCTCGCATGGAAAAACAGCAGCAGCCGAGAGATAATCGATCGGTGCGCGCGCACTTACATCGCCAACAGGAGATTCTCTCGCGAGGAGGAAGAAATCCGCAGGAGAAGCTCTTCTTCGCGACTTTTGCCTCGACCGCCGTTATCCAATGCGGATGCTTCTACGAAATTTACAGACGAAGGATTTTGTCTTAGTTGAGTCAAAAATGCCGCCTCCCTAACCCCCCGCTGTTTAATACGTGTAAGGAACAATCATTATGGAAAACATACAAAATGGACTTATTTTCGTTGGGAACACATAAAACAATACATGTGTATTTCGTCGGGTGCGAGGTGAAAGGAGACAATTCGGCCCGGGTGCTAACAAACCAGACAACTCGATCGGGCTTTAAGAAATCAGGCAATTCACGGGCTCCTTTTTTTCATTCGCCTTTAAGTTGAAACCCGCTGTTCCTTATATATGGGTCTGAAGTTTGCAACGTTGGAGTGCAACGAAATGAAATAAATATTTGATTTTACTTCAAGTTTATAATAATTAATATCAATTTTGCGCATAGATTTATTGTTTTATAGTATCAAATAACTTTATAACAAAGATTTAGATAAAATTACCATTGCTTAATAACTTTAATTTATTTTCAAAAATTATGACGAGTAATAGACGAATTGTTAGGTTTCTTAGCGCTCATCCGAATGTTATCTCATATTAGAACGGAATAAATAAGGTATAGTTTACTAAATAAGATTTTTCATAGTTATATTTTATATACTTCATATTCAAAAATTTGCTTATCGAAGTTTTATTTAAAAGTTAAGAATGTAAAAAATTTAGATCCACTCGTCCGGAAATAAATTGCATGTAAATTAATAAATTTTCAAATACTCTTTTCAATTTAACGCACATGTAAAATATGCATATTAAACATTCCTCTATACGTGTGAGTAAATATTCAAAATGTATATTAAAGTTTCTTAAAATTAATAATATTTTAACATAGTAGATTAATAGGCTTCTTGATGTAAAGTTTTTCAAGTGACTTCTTTTTGATAAAAAAGAGAATATTTAATTTATCATAGAGTAGTGCATCAAAGGGTTTCCGATGTAGATAGAAGCTATAAATTACAAATATTTATAAAAACAGATAATTACATATAAGGAGAGTTCATAGTCTCCGATCATCGATTTGTCTGAAGCTTTACAGAAGGGTTAATTCATTAGGCTAAAAAGTAGATCCGTGTCTCAGCGTTTTTTTCCAAAGGGCCTTACAGCCCGATATCTATATGCTATTTAATTTCATATGGAACTATTTCTGATAAAAATTATCACTACGATTATAGCTTTGCGAATATTTATGTTACCAAAATGAGCAAAAATTATTATAAAAGTTGACAGAAAAAGCTTTAATTTAAGCTTTTATTAAATATTAATTAGCAATCCTTGAGACGAGCTCGAAGACATCGAAGACGTGTGATTTTACCACGTAAAGTGGCCCGGCGTAAACTCAGGTATCAAAGTTCCGCACAAATCCTGTGTCAACCTTTTAGTAAGGACGAGCGGCGATAAGTACTTATAACATAGTGCACGAACGAAAGAATAAAGGAGAAAATGTATATGAGATTATGTATTGAACTATATTTAATCGTACGTGTAAGAGAGCAATTCTGTGAATTGCGCCGATATGAGAGAATTCACACAAAATGTACACTTTTGGGGGGTCCAAACTTTTTTTGAAAACTTTTTTGAAAAATTTGTTCTGAAGATACAAATGTGTACAATTAAAAATATCTTTCATGCCACACATTTTTTTGAAAAGAGGAAATTTTTAAGAAAATGGCAAAATAGAAAAATGAAACTAGAAAAAAAAAAACACTTGCATTTAATTTTTTGAAAATTAAAAAATGTTCTTTCCTTGAAAGATTATAAAAGTTTAAATGTTTATCTTTATATCGACTGGTAAATCAGTGCTGTATATTGTTATTTATTTTATTGTTATACCTGCATCTTTAAGGAGTTTATAAAATGGGCTTCTACGTCCCAGAAAAAAGAGCTCCTATCAAAGTATAGAAGAGTCGATCAAGGTAATCATGTCCCATACATCAGTGCGTTTCTGCTAGAACATGTCTCGATTTAATGAATGAAAAAGGAATTTCGCGTGCGCATGCGAACTGGCTCTCAGCCCCTCCAGTACAAGAGAAATATAAGTTTCGTGCGCAATATCTTAACGACGCCAAGGTCAAGACGGTTGCTATACTTAAGCGCGAGTAGTCCATTACTGGGTGCGCTGTAATATCGCGCCGGGGAAATGACTCTCCTCTCTGTATTTCGCTCTCGGGGAAAAAAGCTCGGGAGTGCAGCCACTGCTCGGTGCGCCCCTGCGGCGCGTGCGTCACGCAGCGGGACCTGCGGGAGAAAAGTTTGTCCTGCATGCGCGAGATAGTATCGCGCGCTACCGATAGGGGATAAACCTACCTCTGCGTATATGTATCGTATGTATATAGCGACACGCGAAAAATCGCCGAGTCCCATCTCGCATGCCGATTGCACGCATCGTCGACGCCTTTTTCGTCCCCGAGGAGCGCCACAGTGGGTATACATGCCAGGGGCATAATTAAATCGAGATTCACATCTCGCCACGCGCGCGTCTCCGCCGCTGCGAAATGCTAATCTTGCGATCGGTATAAATAAGCGTGTGTACAGTGTGTCGTATTTATGAGTCTTGAAGCTGCAGCGCCTGCCTGCTCGTTTGAAGTTTCTCTGATCACGCATAAGCTCCATACCTTTAAGATATACGCGCCAAGTCTTTCAGTTTACTGCACTATCCTACTGGCTCTTATATAATTATCATTATTATTTGCCAAGTATTGCGAAAGCAGAACTGCCCTGTATGTTATTGCCACCTACCTTAAGTCAAGTGCTAAGAAAAGACGAAAAATTCACAATGAACTGACTTGAAAATAAAAATACAATCTTGTTCAGAAGAATATGCAGTTGCGTTTAGTGTAAACGAAGAGATAAAGAAAGAGAAGAAAATGAGCTAAATGAATGGAATATTTGTCTCCAATTCTCTCCGAATCATTCATCCCTGACGAAACATAAATACTTTGGTCCGTCGCGCAAACATGAGCGGAGGCAATGCATAAACAAGGCGAGTGACCGTCCCTGAAATAATCGAGCGTATAATTGTCTTCTGGATTGATTGGAAAAAGCCGGCGAAGCGGGTTTCCAGTCTCGTGGCCCCGTTATCTCGAGCCTCCCTTCCCTCCCGCCCCCCGCCTGCACGGCGAACAAAAGCTCGTAAAGCCGAATTATTTCTACTCTCCCACTTTCTGCAAGTTCACTGCAATTTGCAGGGCGAGCTCGCGCAAAAAGGGGAAGACGCGTGAGTGTGGAGGGAGGGAAAGAGAGAAAAGGACGGAATAATCGAGGCCGGACATGCGCGCCGGTCCCCTTCGCCCTTACGGCCAGCGCGAGCAGCGGAGCATAACGAAGCCGGAACTCGGCTCTCGCGCGCCCATTTATCTGCTGCTGCAGTTGCTCGTAGGTAAGTACGTACGCCGCTCGCTTTGGCCCCAGTTGCGCCTAGGTGTGCACGTGACATGAAAGTCCGCCCGCCCGCCGCCTTATACCCTTTCCCCGTTCGCGTGCGTACGCCGGGAAAGGTCTCTATTTCAGAGCAGCGCTGCGCGCCGGGCTGATCGACTTATGTATCTATCAAGTACTTATGTATCTTACTCGCGGCCACTCGCTCAGGGCACAAGAGGGCCAGTTCTGTTTGGAAAATGAAAAACCGGCGGAGTTCGATCGGCTCAGCTCGATCCGCGAGGCTGGTTCTCCTCGACAAGAGGTGATACATACAATTGTCATAGGTATACTTATGTATACATGAACGTTATTTATTTGTATATTAACAATAAGTAAATTATCTAGCAAGACGTATGATATACGGAAAAGCTTAGACTACATTTAATGGTCCTAATGCTATTTTAAGATACCTTGAGGCCAAACAGCTCTTGAGATTATACCAAGGGATTCGTTAATAAATTGCCAGATAATAAGGTTTCCATCTCATAAGAGGACGGTCCGCAGGTCTAAAATAAGTGATGGAAAGAGTGAAGGTCCATGGAAATGCTGTCGATTGATTGCAGCTGTCCTCGTGCAGCGCGTCATGCTTTCGATGAATCCTTGAGGAAGTTCGGGCGTAATGAATTGTGCGCCTCGCGCGCTCGGTGCGCAGTCGCGCAAAGTGCAAAACAATAGCCGCATTCTTGATTCGAGCACGTTTAACATTGGCAGTGGCCTGTTTATCATCATCGCGGCGAGCGCATCGTCGCATAATAAACGATCTTAACCTTCGCCTCGCTTGTGTACACACGAGCGCGCTTATAAAGAGGCGCGCGCACGCTCGCGAGCGCCCGTCTGCGAACGCAAGGGGGAGGAAGACTATTTTCGGCTCCTTAGGCCGCAGCTAGCCGGCGACCGAGACCCATGAGCGAGCTATGGAAATATCCCATTATGTGTCGTGGAATGCAGCGGGCGCGAACGGAATGAAATTCCGCGCGTCAAACTATGCTGCGGAACACGCCTTGCAGCCAGACCTACAGCGGCCATTCATTATATGCATATATTAACCTTGTAGAGCATTTTTTTTAAATGCCAAAAATTACATTATCTCAAACGTAAACTAGTTAGTATCAATATTAGCACAAATAGAAATATGCGAAACCATATAGTTAACTAAAAATTTTCAAAAATTCACAATCTCTCTTTCCCGTGGACGTTCCATTATATACGCATATCCCATGTCGAATGAAATATTTGAATTGACAGATAACAATTGTAGACAAAATTTATAAAATAAGAATAAGACTAAAGTTAGATAATTTAGAAGAAGGTGACGACTTCACAAAAGAAAAATTTGCATTTTGGTATATAAATTTGTATATAATAAATTAATTAAATAAAATAAATGAGTTGAGTGTTTACACTATTGAAAGTGCAAAGTAAAATAAAATACGTTAAAAAGGTTGTTGAAAATAACTTAAAATGTTAACGAAATGCAGGTGAAATTAATTGTGGTCATTTTAATGATTTTATGAAAGTGGATGGTATAGTCGAAACTGTATTTGAGCATTTCTTACTATTATGTGTTACCGCTATGGACTAAACTTAGGTCACACAAAACTGTGTGTTTTATGCGCAAGAATAAAGCCAAAACGTTTCTAGCAAATCGGAGCATAGCAATGGTATACTTGCTATGAAAATAACATATCAATAATTTGATTGTATCCAAGTTTTCAACCCAGACCTTCACCCAATAGCTAAAGGAAAAGTAGCGATAGATTGCGCAAAATACTTGAAAATCAAATTCAGGCACAACTCCTGAATTATTATTGTTTGTTCTTATTTTTTAGTACTATAATATAGAATTATAGTTTAAAATAAATTTTCTTTACAAGTTGATAGACATAAAAAATAAGATTACGAAAAATAATCATTTAAATTTTTTTAATTAACGCTCTAGTGACCACTGCAGCGTATTTGCTGCATTGACTTTTTCGCTTTTTCTCTGATTATTCATATGATAAACTTATGGCAATTGAGGTAAATCAAGATATTGAAATAGTACTTTTCGTACGATGGATGTAAAATTCAACTTTACGCCCGCGGGTGATCTATGTGCCCGAGGGCTGCGCAGGTCGCCCAAGGATTGTAAAATTGTTCGCCCGCGGTGCAAACATTATTTTTCGTCATAGTATAGCATGAAGTACTCATTTTACGCTAGTTTTGTGGACACAAAAGGCAAGTTCACGTATACAAGGCATAAATTAACAAATGTTAGAAAATTTAATTAGCAGAAACTAAATTCTCCAATATTTTTTAATTTATGTCTTGTGTGCATGGACTTGCATTATATGCCCGCAAAAGAGGGCGTAAAATGCGCACTTTACGCCTTGTAAGACTAAATAGTACATTATGTGACAAGGGAGTAAAGCCGCAGAGGATCGACTTTACTTCCATGTTACATATAGTACTTTATTCCCATTTCCATTGTGGCCACTTTATAGATTTGAAAAGTTATTTTTTATTTATGTGTTATAATTTTCTTAGTTTTGACCAAATTCACTATAAACATCAATTTCTGAGGAGGAGCCTCAGTGTCGCTCGAAACGTTGGGCAATTTGGTGGTGGGTGGCAGTCAGATTGTCCTTTGCTAACAATATTTTATTTCAGATTCTGCGGGGTGATTATAAATAAGGGCAATCTGACTGCCATTAATATTAATTAATTGAATTTATAAGACTGTAAGACCGATGGAAAAATTCTTATCAGTGAATTCTATTATTATTTGCAAAAAATATAGACATTTTAAAATTATATCGGTAAGCACATTACCTTAGTACTGTGTTACATATAGTACTTTATTCTCATCTTCATTGTGGCCACTTTATAGATTTTGCAAGTTATTTTGTATTTTTGAGTTATAATTTTATTATAGTTTTAACCAAATTCATTGAAAACATAGACAGTTAGACGATGTTATCCTAGCGGGATTTAGTAATTTAAATTCCGCTAGCTCCATTATTCCCGCGTTTGCGGGAGCTAAAGTACTTTAAACACCTATAGCTCTAGAGGCAATCCAACACGATTTTTGCCCTGCCATTATAGTGGAGATGTGAATACAGTACTTTACATCCCGCATTTACTTTACGACCCGCAAAATTCGAAAATATAGAAAAAGAGGGAATCAAACGCTTCTTTTGTAACGACTTTTCAGTCTATAAAGTGGCCATTGTAGTAGAGATGGGAATAAAAGCTTTTTATTACATAAATATGAGTGAGAAAGTGATCATAAATCATTTCTGAATATTTTTTGATCGGATTGTAATCCTCAGCAAAGTAGTCTATAGGCATTATAGAATTTTTTGTTTCAAAACATTTGTAAGAAAGTTTATTATGAGAAATAAAAAGTTACATTATTTTCTAGAGTTGCTGCTATACTATTATAAGAATTCATAATAAAGCACTTTCTAATATGTTCGCTAAGAAGCGAATTTTCAGTCAGAGTTTGAATAGGAAATAAGTCAGAAAATCTGAATAGAAAACGAGGAATACCTAGAAAGTTTTAGTTTAAACTTTACAAACTACACAAAAGATTGTTATAAAAGTTATAAATTTTGTTCAATTCATGAGATCTAATAAAATAACGTAATGTCGTTTACAAACTTTCTCACATGCAAGAAAGTCAAAGAAGAAATACCACCGATATGGGGAACTAAGTGTAGGTGTCTCGAACTCGGAAGAGTTTTCGCCACGCGGAATTAGAGGGTAAAAGAGGCTTTTGAAAAGTTGATTGATGTTAAGCCGCCATTGGAGGCTAAGAAGACATGAGGCAGTCGGGAGCAGTCGTCATCATCAAGAAGGGAGGATGTACGTTCCACAAGAACGCGCACCGTGGTAGCAAGACAGCGAGAGAAGAAGGGGGAGAGGAGAGTGGGGGGGGGGGAGATTTGATCGAGTTAAGCCGCACACAAAGCCGCGAATGTGCCATAATCGTCTCATTGTCCGCCCGGGTACGTCTGTACGGGCGGCGGCGGCGGTGGCGGCGGCGGTATTAATGTCCGTTGAATGGGGCGACGCGTCGCTGGAAACTGATCGTGAAAACGACCGCGTCGATGATATATTCAAACGGTGCTAATGGCTTGACATTCACACTTGCAAAAAGACTTTTTGTGCAGGCGATCTCAGCTTCTCAAAGTTCGCCCTGTGAAGGCGAACTGCTAAAGTGTATACACGCACGATGTACTGTGAGCACGAACATTGCTCGAGCTCGCGTTCATCGTTTTGGTTGATTTAAGAGGATTCAATTGAATTATTAGCCCTCGCGGAGTCAATGCGAGGAATGTACGTTACATGCTGTCCGCTATGAATTGCTGTCAATTAACTTGTTATATTGAATGAAGAGGCTTTTCGCATCGATTATGTGAGGATTTTTCCAAGTATTTCAAATTTTATTATAAAATATACCAATATTAATCCACATTTAAAATTGTTTGGCAAACATTTATAAAAGAAATAAACAGTTCTCTTGTACAAGTCAATATTAATTAGCTGGTAACTTTATTATATTGTCCATAATACACCCATTGATATAGTTTCGTATACGTAGACCTTTTGCTATACTAATCATAACAAAGTTTGCATAATCAGCATTCAGACTCATCATGTACTTAAGCAATCTATTATACTTCTTTGTAAAATTTATTATTTTTATAGTAGCGCTGGGATACACTCGACAATGTGGGATTTTTACTATTTTAAATAGTAAATTTTATGATTTACATAGCAAATTTTATTATTTGGAATAGTAATTTTTATTAAATTTTGACTGCTGCAAAAATAATAAAAATTATTATTTCAGAAATAAATTTTGCTATGTAAATCATAAAATTTAATATTTAAAATAGTGAAAATCCCACATTGTCGAATGTATCCCAGCGATACTATAAAAATAATAAATTTTACAAAGAAATTTTTCTCCGTGTACTTTATTATACTTCAAAATTGATAAGCACTTTTTATAAAGAGCTTGGGATGCATATTATTGTATTAACTAAAACATTGCAGTTAATTAAAATTATTTTGTAACGGATGTATTAGTTGTAATCGCAAATTAAAACAAAGCAACAAATAATTAAAGATTATGTAAAGAAAGATTACCATAATAAATAATATTAAACGAAAAAGACGTTAAATTTCTGAGATTTTCCATGATAATTTTAAAGTCTTTTACGATATATTTCCCTTGTATTATAATAATTAAAGAATAGTTTTTTAAATTCAGTATTATCGTTAATTTTACAAATTAAAAAATATTACATTTGTTATGATACTATGAAATTACCAAAACTTGATATTGAATGTTAAAAAGTGTTGTGTTAAAAAATTCTTTTCCTTTTTATTTTACTATGAGCCGGAAATCTTTTTCTTTGAATTTTAATGCATCTTTAATAATTGATATAATACTGTAGTACATTTACTCTTCACAAATACCAACATTTGAAGCTGGAAACTATAAACTTATTCGCATTTTTTTCTTTCATCAAGTATCAAATAAAGAATAAAATCTAAACATAATATTGACATAATTTATTCTAATATTACCATAATTAATTAGAGACATGCTTATTCTTTTGAATTTTATCGTGAAAGTCAATAACTAATCGTATTGTGTTTTGAAATGCTTTACTACTTCTTAACATCACTTTAACAAATAATTAAAACATTTTATTTATTCTTTTAAGCTACAACCAACATTAATTTAGTTATTGTTTATTTAATATTTAATATTTTCATTGCAATAAATAATAATATCAAATAAAAATGCTTATTTAATTTGGAATTCTCGCGCCTTTTATTCAAGGGCGAATGACAGATCAAATCTATATAAAATAGAAAAGTAGCAAAAATATAAGTAATTGTTTCATAAAAAACTATTTTGGGTAATTCTTTTATTAGATTATAGTATACGACTCCGCCCATGGAACTTCTGGTCAGCATAATTAGAGGAACCTTTAAACCAAATTTTCAGAAATTCGACTGAAAGCCATTTCCCATAAGTGTGCGGGTCTTTACTTTTTTCTCGCAAAACGCGGGAGCTTAATGATTGAAGCAGAAAGATGTCAAATTTCTAATAAAAAGTACTATGCACTAGACTTATCAACAATCTTTTCTTTCGCTACTGAATATCTTATACTTATTACAAACTATAAAATTACCTTATTATTATTATTATTAAATCTTAAAAGTTATTAATTAATTATTATTGTTGTAATAGTATAATTACAATTATAAAAGAGTATATAAAAGAGTCTTTCAATCGATGGTTCGTATCTTGAAGAATTACTACAAGACATATTTTCTATTTAAATACATTTCAATTTCATTTAAATTAAGATAAGAATAACATTAAAACTTAATTGATCGGTGACATAAGCATGGTCTGGCTATTCGATTCTCTTTGTATAGTATTTACATCGTACCAGAAATCTGTTTCTTTTTTTGTGGATGTCTTAGTGGACCAGAAAGAATCTCAAATTCTTGATCGGTGAGATATAAGAATTAAATGAAAAGTATACTTTCGGAGTTGCTTTTCAGAAGTGCAAAATATTTTCGAACCCGAACGCAAACATATTCCTTGTGTATAATATGGTAAAACAAAAGCACTCTACGCGCATCTCTAGGCAACTGTCAAGTTCAAGTTTATATTTGATTTCCGCCAACAATACTTGGAATTTTCGACTTCTTGTTCTAGCTTAAATGGTCGAATGAATTCGGACCATGAGTAAAACAACAAAGCATACATTTGAAGACTGAGACGCCGTGGGTCTTATCGTTTTCTTAAATATTTACCACGTCAAAGGCAAATGTATACACATAGGCGCAGGAAAGAAAGAGAAAGAAAGGGGACCGGAGCAATAAATCACGAAGGCGTATAAACGTTGCTTCCTTTAGACTCGAAAACACGCGCGCGCTCATATAAGGCTTTATTTATCACGACGCCTGTAGCAGCGGCGCTAACGATATGTTTCCAGGTTTTTGCTTATCTTTATCTCAAAATAACGTTTCGCTTTAAATTTTATTATTTGTTCATTATTATTAGGTTAATGAAGCAGAGAGCTAAGAGTGATGCTTTTCGGATTTTGAAGAGGCCATAAAAAATAAAAAAAACACTTAGAAAATAAATTATAAAGTTTATTATAATTATAAGCTAATGCCTAAAACTTAGTAGTAAAATATAAAATTATATTTTTTTTTCCAAAAAAAAACTTTGATAAAGTTTTTGATAAAATAATGAAACTGTCAGTTTCTTTTAGATTCCTGATTTTGAAAGTTTATAATATTGTAATTCCATTTCCGCACAGACGTACTGGATGGAAAAATCATTCACTGTTTCATCATATAATTATTTATCGCAGTTCTAACGCTAATATTAGTATATTTCGTACCTAGGCCGGGAAGTATATAGGATATTACATTCGCGTGTAAATTCTATTTTCCGGTCAAGGTGCGTATACTATTTTTCTTCATACACTGGCTCGAAAGTTCGCCAAAACATGCAGATTTTCCGGCCGAGAAGTTGCATATTACAGTCACGTAATATAAAGAAAACGCGTGACCCTAACATTTTCTGAAACAATTATGAATATTATTTTTATAAATTATAACTACATATTCTTTTTTGTTATTATAAAATACTAAAAAATATGTTTTGTTTATAAAATTGTGTTTTTAACCTGCTTATTATCGTTTTTCCTTAGGTCTCCCATTTTTCCCGGATCTTCCCCATATACACAGAGTAGATATGGGACTTTCTCTGCCATCCCCTGTTACTGTGTCTTGTCTGCTGACAAGGAGATGGAAAATAAGATCGAGAATAACTAAAATAACTTTCTTTTATCTGCGCCACCAAAATGTTGTATTGATATTTACAAGTTGATAGTTATTCTTCATAAAAATGTACGTTTTAATTGATCAAGTCATATGTTCTAATAAAATGGGTTTAATACTAAGATAATGTACACCGTACGATTATATTCGATTAGACAATTGCAAAGATATGTTTACCATAAAGTAAACCGACAGTTATCCTAACGGTCAAGCTATTAATAGAATATTTAAAAAACAACAAGGGAGACGATTTTTACTGTTTACTCCGTTGAAATAGTCTCCGAATCGCTAGTAATATTGATCTCCTGTAAAATCACGGCGTGTAACGTAAAACATCATATATAGTCAGTGTACATCGTGTCTGGAAAATTCTCTCCGAGGGCCAGCCGTCGATCGGCTAATTGCTTTCACACGAGAATGTACGCACGAGAACCTCAGAGTGTCGAGCGCGCGAGAGTATCTGCGTCCGCAATCTTTCTTTTTCGTACGGCGGCTCACTCTCCGCCAGTTAATTAATAGCGGTTAATTATGTTAATTGGCGCAATCGGTCGCGCATTGCCTGGCATTCCTCCCTGTTGACGCGTGCGATTGTGTGTGTGTGTGTGTGTGTGTGTGTGTGTGTGTGTGTGTGTGTGTGAGTATGTGCGTGCGCTTGTGTGTACTATATGTATATAAATAAGACACTTAGCAATGTCTGACTGCTCTTATTTCTTCGCTAATTTCATGAATTGATAATGGCAGACCCTCAAAGCCCATCATTTAGATCCCGCTGCGTTTAATCGTTCATCGCATTCAGCGTGGGTTCAACGCTTTACTTTTTCTCTTCTGTGTGTTTTTGTGGGTCCTATATGAGAAACTTTTCGGGTTTGGAAAACGTCCCCGCGTACGTTGGGTAATGCATGGTAAATAATACAAAAAAATTTTCATCAATAACTAATACCTACTATACAGCTATCAACATCTTTTTTAAATTGTATAGAGATATTTATCCTGCTTGAAATGCATTTATAATACACAAGTAATATTGACATTAAAATATAAAAAAAAATATAAAAAAATAAATTTGATGAAAAAAATATGTATATTCAATAATGTAAATATAAAAATATAATATAAGGCCCCCTATTTGTGTGCCTGAACCTATATCTGTGTGCTCTCCATTGCCATACATGTAAAGCACACTAATAGGGGGTCTTACCCTAAGATACATCTTTTACGAAGAAACAAATTGAGGACACACACACACACATACTTTACATACAGACAAAATGTTTAAAGAGCCTTTTGACTGCGTTTCGTCATGCGTATAATAGTTAAGATAGCTCTATGTAAAAGACAAACAGTGTGCACAGTCATAAAAAAATACATTTTATTCTTTAGATAAAAACAAATTTTTTAGCATTTTTGTCTACCCTTATATTGCCACATTAATTTTTAAGTAACAATATGACTGAAAACATGTGTTTAAACGTATGAATATAGAAATCCTCTCGTTTTATGTGAGACACTTTTGTAGTTTAGTCATAAACATTATCGAGAAAATAGAAAAAAAAACGATGAAACTATAATTTTCGTTCTTTGCAGTGATTATAAAAACATACATGTAGTCACAATATTTATTCAAAAATTAATTGATGAAATGTTAAAATACGTGCAAAAATACCAACTCCCCAATTAAATATATTTTTTACTAACGACGTGAATTATGCGCATATCAAACGCTGGTACAACAAAGCTGCACACTACAACCAATTCACATTACAATCAGATTTCACACACATTTTAATTATCGAACATCATGTTGTAGCAGTCGTTCATAGGTAACAAAACAGTATTATATAGGTAGATCATTTATTTGTTATCGATAATCATCAAAGGATGGATTAGGCCAACTGGGGATAGCACTTCAAACAACGTGGATTAATAATGTACCTCATAAGGTAGTGTGACCGGAATGACTAAGAAATTCAAAATATTGACCAATATACCTTTATTCACTGGACATTTGAAAAATGAAATTAGGCCTTCTAAGAGCTTAATGAAAAACTGACTAACTGACAGTAAGCGCGTGTATTTATAATAAATTATCAAGAATTTTATTTTATAATATTATTATTTATTTTTTAAATTCTTTGTTTTTTATTATTTTTTTAACATTTCACATTCCTGAACGTTTACTAAAATATTTACATTAGCAAGAAATTTGTGGCTACGTAATAAAGTAAGATTAGAAGCATAATTTAGCTATAACCTTGCAGTCTTGCGAAATCCCTGCCGCAGAAAAATCAATGGAAAGCAATCCATGGGCAACGATAATGCGCCACAAGCTGCAGCAGCACACAATTTCCCTGGATTTATACTTTACGATAAATTGCTATAGTCGTAAAAATGATTATCGGCGCGGCGCGGCGTTACATGTACGTGAACATGTGGAAGGCAAATAAACACAGAGAGGGATTCCATAACTTACTTGTCTCACGCGCGTTCGCCGGATATGAAATGAAGAGTTTCCATTCGTTACCGTAACAGCTGCCCTTCGGGCTTTGCTTTTCTTCCTATCGGACGTGCACCCGGGTCTATTTTCGCTTCATTATTTTATTACTATATAGTAGTAAAAGCAAATTCCCGGACGACGTTTCCGGCGAATGAGGGAAAGGTTAGGTTTCCTTTGGCATTGGACTTTGATATGCATAAAGTGAATTTAGAAGAGATTTATGAAATAAACATCGTCAATAATTTTCGTATTGAAATGGCAACGAAATTATAACGCTTTTCTCGATTTCTATATAGAAAGGGCAAATTCGAAATTTTTCAAAAAGCATGTGAAGATTTACTTGCTTTAGTAAGTATGTTGCGGATTATAATTAATTACAATATTATTATATCGTAAGGGATTAAAGGCACGCTTGGCATGGTTCCGCGTCCTACACACCTTAAGGTAGTTCACCCGGAAATCGATTTTCTTTAAATTTTCTTTAAAACTATTATATTATATTAGACTTAAAAAGTAATAATGTAGAATATTTTGTAATATAGTAAGCGGTACTATTTTCCGAGAAATGGATATTTGAAGAAAAATTCCCATGTATTTGTGTGTGTGTGTGTGTGGGTGGGGGTGTGTGTGTGTGTGTACTTGCATCCGTACAAGTCGTATTGTTTCAAACATCGTAAACTACCTTAAGGTACTCGAGGGTGCTTCGGCACCGACCGCAGGACTGCCTCGTCAGTGGGACACGGTACCCCTAATTGTAGGCAAGCGGCGAGGGGAGGTGAAATCAACTAACATGTTGACCCCGAACCGCGAGGTGCTTTTTAAGATCAGCCTTGGCCACTGATCATGTCACCGAAAGATGTATGCATAAGTTATTGGTCATACTGTAGCCCGGTATATGGGGGGTGAGGCCGTGATTTATTACTCTACGGTGGATAATGGTGCTCTGATGATGATGAAGAAAAAATCATGCCCTCAGTCTTGCTGACATTCTACAAAAAAGGCATTATCTATATATATACTTAAAATTTACTTTGCTCTTTACTTTTTTTTCTATCCACCTTTATCCCAATTATACGTAATATTAGTATCTTATCCCGGGAATTAGAAAATAGTCTATTAAAAATCGCCAGTACAACAGAAACTGGCCCTTAGAAATGGCTAAGTACTAGACACAATGTGCCCTAACATAAAAATCTTCACAATAAAATTTTCTTAGTAATTTTAATCATACACTGACAGAAAAACTCGGGGAAAAAATTCCTTTGTTGCTCCTAGAACTCGACCATATCTGCTCATAAATTAGCTTGTTTATTTTAAATTGATAATACTTATAAAATATTACATGATATTCTTAATATAGAAGATTTTTAATAAATTATATTAAAATAGAGTATAAAATTATTCGGGTTAAAGCATAATTTGCTGTAAAATTAATGCGTGTAACTTGTGGTTGTGCATGTACAAGTTCCAAATTTAGGTAACACATATATGTCTTCTTAGGTATAAGTGGTTAGCGCGCCCGATTACCGTCCAAGGGTCCGAGGTTTCGATCCCTGATGTTATTAAAATTTTTAATTTATTAATTTTATTTTATTTAATCATGTTTAAGGTACTTCTCTAATATATCAAAAAGTGGGTTTCGAAAGTAACAAAATTCTAGCGTGTTCTTTAAAATCTAATAGTTAGGGATGTAACCGAGTAGTTTGAAATTTTTTTGTGTCTTCTTTTTTGCATTACAAAATGCATGTAAATGATAAAAAAATTCTTAAGCACATACAATTACAATATTTGGACATATTATATACAGCTAATATAACACTTTTCATTTCATTTTAAAGTTTTTAACAATACCTTTTGACTTATGTATTTTACGAGTTTTTTTCCGAGTAAAAACTCGAAAAAAA
>JAPYZP010003264.1:0-12045 GCA_030522985.1 Torymus sinensis | reverse complement strand
GCGACGAACTTACAACTTTAGTTATATCACTGACACAGATATAATCGATGAGAGTGCGCGAAGTTCCGTGTTGATGCGTGGGTTGAAAAGTGAGTGGCGAAGTTAAATGATTCATCCGCCTCGACGCTATGTGTGCTGCTGGATTTTTGGATCAGATTTTTCGATTTACGTATTATAAATGCTTCGCTTTTATATGTATAGTGAAGAGAATGATATTTTTGAAAATTAATTAAAGTTATTAAGCAATGGTAATTATATTTAAATCTTTGTTATAAAGTTATTTGATAGTATAAAACAATAAAACTACAAGCAAAATTGGTATTAATTATTGTAAACTTGAAGTAAAATCAAATATTTTTTTATTTCGTTGCACTCCAACGTTGCAAACTTCAAACCCATGAAGAATGAACAGCTCGGGTTGGCATTTGAATTCAAATTTAATGCCGCGTGCGCAGGTATATAGATATATAAATTCATACATGTGAAATCTGCTGGGAGTTAACATTGAAACCAAGCTCGCTAAATTTTATACGACTACTTATTTTGTTCTTATATGAAAGCGTTCTTATAATATACGTGATAGAAAATTAATTTTATCTACCTTTAAAACAATTTATCATAACGTACATATAAAGCTATATAGCAAGAAAATTTATTCACCCATCCACGCAAGCCCGCGCATATATGGGAAATCTACAGAAAAGTAGCACGGTCTCAAAACTGGTCGAAATTTTGTTTACGGCACACCTCCTGGACAGGTATTTTCTTTTTATTTATACGATAAAGGAACGGAAAGTACTCGTGTACAAGAAAAAACGACTTTATGACACCCTTTTTCTCAACTTTGAAATTAAAAAAGGATTTTCTTATTTCCAGAAAAAGTGCTAAAAATGAGTCTTTTTCGAATACCAGCCATTTTTAAAAAAAAAATACAAAATTAAAAAAAAAGATAATTAAACAAGAACACGAGAGCTTTCATCTGCTTTTTTGAAAAATAAAAAATGTTAATTCCTCAAAAAGTTACGTGAGTTAGAAGATAAGCTAAAGATACATAAAATACTTAAACATTCTCAAATATGACCCTTTTTCAAATTCCAGCCATTTTGTCAGAAAAAATAATAAAAAAAGAGAAATAACTAGACAATGAGAGCTTTTATTTGATTTTTGAAAAGTAAAAAATGTTAATTCCTTGAAAAGTTACGTGAAGGCGAGGGTGGCAAACATGTGCTCTGGGGTGGTCCTCTTTATCACCATGTTGAGTATACGATTTTTCACCATACCCGGGCCGAAAATACCATATTCGCGTTTCCGAGCCGGGAGAGAAAGTGGTAATTTTGGCCAGAGTATGGTGAAAAGCAAATGAAAGCTCTAATTGTCTAGTTTAATTCTCTTTTTTTATTATTTTATTATTTTTTCTGACAAAATGACTGGAATTTCAAAAGGGTCATTTTTGAGAATTTCTAAGTATTTTATGTATTTTTAGCTTATCTTCTAACTTACGTAACCTTTCGAGGAATTAACATTTTTTATTTTTCAAAAAAGCAGATGGAAGCTCTCGTGTTCTTGTTTAATTCTCTTTTTTTGAAATTTTTATATTATTTTTATTTTTACAAAATGGCTGGTATTTGAAAAAGAGTCATTTTTAGCACTTTTTCTGGAAATAACAAAAATCCTTTTTTAATTTCAAAGTTGAGAAAAAGGGTGTCACAAAGTCGTTTTTTCTTGTACACGAGTACTTTCCGAGTAAATAAAAAGAAAATGCTGTCCAGGAGGTGTGGCTGAAAAAAAATTTTGACCAGTTTTGAAACCGTGATAAGTGCTACTTTTCTGTAGATTTCCTCACACACAAATATACATAAAACGCTGAACAACTGAATATTATATACATACGACTCACTCCCTCTCTCACCTGCACGTCAAAATAATGCGCGCGTTTAATTATTTCCCACGTGCGTGTCGCGGCGACGAGAGTACCGAGCGCGCTTTCTTCAAGCTCGCATGCACTAACTATATGCTTTTCGAAACCTACTACTACTACTACTACTTCACACGTGCGCGCGCAAAGGTTCGGAGTGCGCGCAGGCAGGTATAGGCGCGAGTGCTAGTGCCTCTTGTCGCGCCAGCTTCAAAGGAATCAACACCTGCAGCGAGTCGTTGTGCCGTCATCACGACGTCTTGAACATTGTAAATTAACGGGCCGCGGGGGGTGAACGCGCGACGAATGGGCCGCTGCTCGAAAGGTTAATTGGAAATTTCCTCTCTTTTTTTTCTTTCTCTTCGTTCGCGCCTTTGATTAATTGGTGCTTGGTGGGTGAAATTTTTCTTTTTTGTCTCTCGTGTAAGTGTAAGTGGGTGTTTGTGCTGAATAGTGCGGGTCTGGTTTAGATGTGTGAAGTGTATAGTATAATAGTTATATATATGTACGTAGCAGCGGATTGTGTTTAGTTATTGCAGTGGAAATTAGAAAATAATGCAGAATCAATTTGTAACAATATATATTTTTTTTCTTTTTCGTTTAAAGTACATAATATAATGCACTTTAACTTTGCCAGTAAATGACCGCAGGTCACATTTTCAATTGAGTTAATGGAAATATAAAAGTTTTTCCTTTTTCGAAAAAATGATCAGTTTTTAATCTCTATTAGGAAATATGGACGCAATAATATTTTAACGTTCATGGAGAAAAATTGTCTCGTAAATTTTACAAGATGCTATAGTAATTCTCTCACAGACTGCCTATATTGGTATTTTTACAAGAATTTTTTAGAAAAATTCGTAGGTTTCTTAAAAAAATTCTTATGTTCCTTAGAAAAATTCATAGGTTTCTTAGAAAAATTCGTAGGTTCCCTACCAAAAATGACTATAGTACATAGTAAAATTTGTCACATGAGCAGTCTGTTAGAGAATTACTATAGTACCTTGTAAAATTTACTGGAGAATTTCTCTCTGTGTTGTAATCGTAGTAATATTCCGTTTCGTCAAATAATACGAAATACTAAAATATCACTTTATATAAATATTAAAAAAAAAAAAAAGTTAAAATGCCTCGGTCTATTTAAACGAAAAAGACAACACAAATATAAGTAAATTAACGCATTCAAAGTATTTATCCGAAAATCCAGTCAGCAAAAAATATTTCGCCGACACACTCGTGCTTAAAAATTTATCAACAAGCCCGCACTCTCGCACCACTAGTCATGTTTTCATTCCCAATTCAATTAAAATTACACGAAAATTTCTACAAAACCCTGCAAAGAGGATTTTACCGAGTATGTACTTATAAACAATATTCCACACACACACAAGCCGCGTTACAATTTCGCGCTAACGCGTGCATGCACGACGGCCTCGTGGGTTTGCGGAATCGCCAGGCCGGACGGCCGAGTAACAAGTTTTCTGACTGATTGATTTCGATCGTCGGACTTTTCGCCGAGGATATGACCTATGAAATGTCCAATAAAAGCAGAGCGCGCGTACAGCCGCCACCACCGCCAGGCCGATGAATTTTGCCTGTTATTGGCTTATCTGTTCGGTGCTTTTTTTTTCACGCATTGATTGTCCCGGCGACAGTTGATTTTTGGCGTATATATAGGATCATGGGGTTTGGAGATAGTGAAGGGAGCTTTCGAAATGTTTTGATAAGACTGCGTGTAGACGGAGATGGGTTGATCTTAATGTAGTGTAGTATTACAATTTTATTTCAGTGTTCATGTAATAATAGTAAGCGTAACTTTTAAATTATTTTCAGGATCAAGCAATGTCTTATAATATATCACGTTATTAAATAATAGAAGTTTTGATAAGAAGAAAGTAAAGACTATAGGTACTATATTAATAAGTTAATTAAAATTAATTCAATGGATGATTTATATTGGATTATATTTATTCATTTTTTAACACTGTGTATAAATGCCTCTACTATAGAAGCTATATAAAAATATACATATAGTGAAAGATTGGCACATCAATTTACAAAACAAAATAAGTCATAAGAAAAAGGGCTAACATTTTTATTTCTTTTAAATGCGAAAGATAATTGAATTGTTAATATAGGTAATGTAAATCATGTCAGAGTATAACATTATGTAATCGTTGAATTTTATAAAATATATAATAAAACCAATCAATTTTCTTTGCAGGACGCAATCAGCAAGAGAAATGGCAACTGTGCTGCCCCATCTTGACCGAACTCGGTATCTCCAAAGCGCCTTGCGCAACCTGTCCTACCGACTCCACCTTTTTTTACTTACCACTTGTCACATGATGCCATGTGTAGATAATACTTTGGTAGTTCAAATCCAGCGGCGCCATCAACAGTACGCGACGCTACCGCCATCGTGTATTCCTATATTGAGTATATTTTTGCTACCATACTTATTTACATTTATTGCCACGACAATCGACATAGGTACGATTGATATGATGCGAGTGTGTCGCACTGGCCTTTAATTAAAGCTCTGATCCAATGAGATGAAATGAAACAAGGACCGAAAATGAGGCGAGCCAATAGCAGAACAAAACTTGAAAATTGCCCAAAGCAAAGAAATCTGGATCGAGCGTGTGCTTCGTCTCCGATCCACTGTTTTGCACCGGGGCGCTACCGTCGTTCGATATTTCGGTGCACTTTGACACTCTAAGTATCGTTTGCTCAACTTCTAAAACAGTCCTTTCGAGTCGCGGGCACGTGGGTGAACAACATGTGCTACTTACCGCGTTGATTATTACTTACAAAAACAATCGTTATTGATTGTTCCGTGTCAGTTTTTCGCCAGGACTCTGTGTGTAAACCGGCACCATGACTCTGTACAATTTCAAAAAGATCGCTGTTGTCCCAACAGCCAAGGTTAGTTGGTTTTTTAATTTTTAAGAGGTTATGTTGTTGTGAGCCCGGCCGCTCCGATTTTTAATATCATTCGTTGTTATGAAAATATAAAGAAATTTTTGTTGTGCATCGTAATTTTAATTTGTAATTTCTTTTGCAGGACTTCATTGACATCACCTTCTCAAAGACACAGCGTAAGACCCCGACTGTCGTACACAAGCAGTATCACATTTCAAGAATACGTTCTTTCTACACGAGGAAAGTCAAGTTCTCGCAGCAGACCTTTCACGATCGACTCAGTAGTATTATCCAGGACTTTCCAAAACTAGACGATGTGCATCCGTTTTATGCAGACTTGATGAATGTCCTCTACGACAAGGACCATTACAAACTGGCTTTGGGTCAGATTAACACAGCTAGACACTTAATCGACAAGTTAGTTTGTTTTTCTAACCTTTCTATTTTTAAATAATTTATGTTTTATTGGATTCTGGATGTAATTTGAATTTTATTTTTAGCGTTGCAAAAGAGTACGTAAGATTACTGAAATATGGAGATTCTCTTTATCGGTGTAAACAATTGAAAAAGGCTGCCCTTGGTCGTATGGCTACTATAATGAAGAGACAAGCAACAAATTTAACGTATTTGGAACAAGTAAGACAGCATTTAGCCAGATTGCCAAGCATTGACCCTTATGCAAGAACCATTATTATTTGTGGTTTTCCAAATGTTGGAAAAAGTAGTTTCATCAACAAAGTGAGAATATATTAAATTAATTTAATTTTGAAATAGAATCACTTGGATATTTTTACAGAAAATTTAATTTATTTCTTAGATTACTAGAGCAGATGTTGAAGTACAGCCCTATGCCTTTACCACTAAATCTTTATATGTTGGTCACACGGATCACAATTTTTTGAGATACCAGGTAATCGATACACCTGGAATTTTAGACCATCCGTTAGAAGAAAGAAATGTTATTGAAATGCAGGCTGTAACAGCTTTAGCTCATATAAGAGCAGCTGTACTGTACTTTTTTGATCTCTCTGAAAACTGTGGGCATTCCCTAGATGAACAGGTATAAAATATTAAATTATATAATCATTATCATTAGTTAATAATAATAATAATAATAACAATTACATACTTCAATGCATCTTTATAGAGGAAATTATTTGAATCAATCAAGCCACTTTTCCAAAACAAACCTCTATTGGTAGTTGCTAACAAAATTGATATTGTGACTTTAAATGAACTTAATGAGGAAAAAAGACAAATATTGAAAGAACTTGAGGAACAAGATATTCCTGTGCTTGAAATGAGTACAGTTACAGATGTTGGGGTAATGGAAGTGAAGAACGAAGCTTGTGATAAGCTTTTACAGTTCAGAGTTGATCAAAAAATGAAAACAAAGAAGGTAAAATTATCTCTTAAACTATTTGTTTTTTTTAATGATTAATTCTTACATTATTTTTAATTATATTGTAATAGGTTGATGGTATTTTGAATCGTCTTCATGTTGCTTTACCAGCACCACGAGATGGTAGATCTCGACCTCCGTGCATACCAGAAGCCATTTTGTTGAAGAAACAAATGAAAGCTGCCAAGGCTGAGAGAAAGCAGAAATTGGAGCGACACATCGAAGAAGAAATGGGCGATGATTATGTTTTGGATCTTAAAAAGAATTATGATATTGAAGGTGAACAGAAATTCGATATTATCCCAGAAATGTGGGAGGGTCATAACGTTGCAGATTATATTGATCCTGAAATATTTGAGGTAAAATTAAAAATATCTGTTATTACATTAAATTAAATTGATTTTATAAAGATATGCTACTTTAATTGTTGTTATTATTTATTTTAGAAACTAAATGCTTTGGAGCAAGAAGAAGATTTGAGAATAGCCGCAGGTGCTTACGATTACAAAGTTCCTGAACTAACAGAGACAATGAAAGAAATTCACGAGCTAGCGAAACAAATTCGTGAAAAGAAAATGATCATGAAAGAAGAGTCTAAAGTGAACAAACAATCGACAAAACCGGTAATGCCTCGTACAGCAGCTGCCAGAGGTCGTGATCGGTCAGTATCGAGACTTGTAAACGAAATGGAAGAACTCGGAGTCGATATGGACGATACAGAAAACGTAATTATATTTTTTTTTCTATTGTCAAAAATATTTTTTTATCTAATTAACATAAAAACATTTCTCGTAGGCCAACTTTACAAAAACGAGAAAACGAAGCAGATCAGTATCTCAAAATGTTGATCGTAAGAGGCAACGTATGGAGTCGACGTCAAGAGCTCGTAGTAGCTCGAGACCGGCAAGGGACGAAATGGGCATTAAAGATAATGCGGTAAATGATATAAATAATGAAAAAAAAATATATATTTATTATTATCAGTTGCTAATTAAACTATTTTATGTTTTAGATGAAAATGAAATTGAAGAACGTAGCACATAAAGCCATCAAGAAAAAGGTTGCTAAAAAGGGTCTTAAAGGTGAAGCGGATAGATTTATCGGAAATAAAATGCCAAAACACTTGTTCTCTGGTAAACGAGGATCTGGAAAAACTGATAGGCGATAAATTATTACTCTTATATTGTTATAATATAAGTTTTGAAATTATATAACGATAGTTTTTGTAATATAAGATAATAAAAGGAGTTGTAAGTAAATATCAAATTGGCTAATTTTATTTATCTATTTTTATCCTTCTAAAACTGAAGATATATTTCACATAAAAATACTTCATGTATAAATTGGGGGATTCCTACGGATTAAAGTGAATAGAGGAACGCAGGTGGATGTACAAAAACAATGCTATTGGGACAAACTTGTCCAAATACGAGATTAAAAAAAAATTAATCTGGGGAATAAATGAGAGTGAAGTTTGCTAAAATAAGTAGAAAAATTGAAATTTCATACGACATTCAGTAGTAAAAAATTATAAAAAAACCACTTCACAAAAATATTTCTATTTGTACACAGGTAAATTCGTATGCTTAACTTTGTATAGATTCGGTATGCTATACTTATCAGTTTTATACGTTCTCTATTTATCTAGAGGGCCCGTGGTGATCTTATCGAATTGTAAAGAATTTTTTAATATGTTTATCGAGAACTTGTAAAAAAAAAAGGGGGAATGATGAGAATTTTTGAATTTCATAATTTTTGTATATTGAAGGTTTGGCGTACAAATTGTTCTATATAAAAACTTCATTTTTATTTATATAAATAAAATGATACAACATTTTATAGAAACTAATTATAAATTAATATTAAAAAAATAAGTTATTTGGAAATACTTAGCATGTTTCTTTAGGCGTTGAATTTAACGCACTGGTATTACAACCTTTCTTCCTATCTTTCATATGTATTTCAACAATTCGTAAGAATGCCTGTCGCTCAAGTTGATTATAAGCAATAGATAATACTGCTAATGCAGCATTTTGTACATGAGTACAGCCAGTACTTAAAAGATCATGACCCAATTCCAAGCAGGTACCAAAATCACATTCATCCCCAGCAATAGTAGCCAGTCTTACAATTTCTCCAAGTTCATCACGAGGTGCTTCTCTCTCACTATCACTCTTTGCATCATCAATTTTTTTGACAATTTTCAATAATTGATCTGTAATGAAAAAAATTAATATTAAATAATCTTTTTTTTTTTTTAACAGAGTGCGCGAAACTCGCTTTTTTGTGCTTCTTGTGCGAGTGCAAAACTGCGAGTGTAAAGTACTTGTTTTACATTTACACACTCTATATTGTATTGAGTGTATTGAAAAGCGCGCGCTAAGTTGTATACTCTGATTGTTTTAGGGTGCCTTTTCATGCGCAATGCTAAAACGCTAAAACGCCAAAATAGTATTGATAACTTTTAATGTTTGAATCGAGCGTCAACGCTCAAAAGTTGAACACAACGAACTTTTCAGCGTTGTAGCGTTTTAGCTTTGCGCATAAAAAAGCACCTTTAGTTCACGCACGCTGGGAGTTTTCTTGCTCAACTTGTGTCATTGTCAACAAACTTCACATTCGTCGGGCTTGAAAGTGCTTACTTAGTTTTGTTCACTCCGTTCAAAAAAAAAGTTCGATACATGTAAACGAAATGGTTGATGATTTTCGCACGGGTGTAGTTTGTCACCCGAGCGAAGTAAGCTTGTATTGAAATTTACTATTTTTTTTTTTCTTAATTATAAGCAACTTTTATTAATCTATTACTTACTGTCAGTCACTGATAATTCTCGGTATCCAAGTTGAGATTTTTTATTATATGGGCAAACAACTCCAGCACCATGAATAGTCCTTGCAACGACATTTTTCTCTCTTTGTTTCATTTTTGCTGTTTGCGCTTCCAAAGGAATATTATATTTTTTGGCATAAGCTTTCAGTTTACCAAGAAGATTAAAGAAACCAGTTTTTTCAAACGGATTTGCTTTCTTGGCTCTTTCTTCTAAATAGTTTCTATAATTATATAAATTAAATGAAATTAGTTATCCTTTTTCTAAAATATTGCAAATAATTTGTTAAATTCTTACGTTACGGCACCAAATACATTTTCTGCAACAGGTTTAATTTTGTGGCTAACATTTGAAGAGTTGGAAGCAACAAAAGCAGGATCAGAGCTAGGTCTATCTCTCCAGTAACCAAAATGTAATCCTTCCCTATCATTACCTTTCAGTATAGTCTGCAACAAAATTAAATTTTATTTAATGAATAATTCAAATTAGAAGATTGTAAATAAAAATAACTAATTACCTGAAATTCTGGAGGGTCATAGTAATACCTCCAATGAGCCAACAAATTCTCTGGATTTGGTGTATTTTTAGTTATTAAACCGCTTAACACATCATATGGTCCTACTAATTTTATGTCTGCAATTTTGAAAGCAGTCGAGGGATCACTGGGCTTTAACTCACTACAAAAATCATAAAATTTATAAAAATCATCTGGCATGCCAACAAGGAAAATTTTCTGTATCAGAGCTTTAGCTTCGATATGCGAATCATTTATAACTTTTGGAGTGACAGTTTTAATTTGTGATTTTGGAGGCTCATTTTCAACTTTTGGAGATTCAGTTTTGTTATCAGTTTTTAGAGCGTCATTCTTAGCATTATCTTTTAAGGGTTCAACTTTCTTAATAGTTTCAGTAGTTTTAGTTTGGTCACTGTCTTTTGAAGTTTCAGTTTTGTCACTGTCTTCTGAAATTTCAGTTTTGTTACTATCTTTTGAAGTTTCACTTTTATCATTTGTTTCTGAGGTCTTATTTTTATCGTCTATTGTTTTAGCTTCACTTTTTTCATCTTCCTTTGATTCCTTTTGATCTTCAGTCTTTGATTTTTCACTTGCACTCTCTGCCTCTGGCGACTCTGAATCAACATCCATTTTTGAAGTTTCATTCTTTGAGTCTGACTCTGAAGATTCTGACTTATTTTTTACATTTTCAGATTCAGTTTTGATGTCTGACTCCTTGTCTGATTCAGATGAGACACTCGGTTTCTTTGTTTGTGGCTCATTTGATCTATCCTCCACTGGAGGCGATTTCCGTTTCTTACTATTGCTATCCGACTCAGGTCTTCCTGTCTACAAAAACAAAAAGAAAATTTAATTAAAAAAAGTCTTTTAAAGCATCATCCGCTTTAAGGTTAAGTTGCTGAAATCTTACGAATTTAGACGGGTGCTTGAACTTTCTGAGATGCGCCGGATTTTTCTGATAACACTTCAATCCGTACCTGCAGACCATCCTCTTATCATCATCGTCCTCTCTCATGTCGCTACTATCACGCCGAGAATCCATTATTTAAGTTTCTGATTAGCTAAGCAGCGGAGTAAGCTCGAGTATGCGTGCACTCTAGCGCGATCTCCAAAATTTTCCCGAGATAGATTGATATGCTGCGTGTATTCTATACGTGTGTGCATCAAAAGTCCCCTCTATTCACTATATAAAACCCTATACTACTTATATTACTATACTCTGTAGTCCTATAAACACACACACGCGCACACAACACTATATATACTGTGGGTTGACTGGTTTCTGGATTCTGGTTGCCACTTGCAAGTTGCTACTTTGCTAAGCAGCGCAGCATACCGGCCTATATATAATATATATATGTTGGATGGGGCGGCCTGAACCGGCACGGCAGTGCTGCCGCGGCTGAAGCCGGCGTGTCCGGACTCCCCGACTCCGGCGTCGCCATTTTTATTATCGTTCGATCCTTCTTGTAACTTCGTTTTACCGGCTGAGTAAGATACGCAGGCGGGAGTTTCCAGACTAACAAAGCGGAGATAAAGAAAATCCGACAAACGCACAGTGTTACGCAGAATTGTATCGCCGGCCGCGTGTGTGTTTTATTTTCATTCTTTTCCCAAAAAGAAGTATTCATTGATTCTTTTTGGCAAAAGAGTACTTAGTGCCGGATTTTTCAAAATGCTGCTGAATAAGGTCAGTACGCAATGAGATGACAAATAATTCATGGAATACTGAACACTTTGAAAAAATTGAAGGTCTGTGTAGGTTAGGTGTATGACTATGTTTACCTGTTACAGATTTTTACGAGCACGTGCAAACAAATCCGAGGAATTAATTATGTTGCCGCACGTGCCTACAGCGAGAAAGCGCCGACCTCTGTTGAAAAAAGTAAGTCAAATTTCATTGTTTATCTTATACTTTTGGCCCATTTGAGTGATTTGTACTTACTTATGTCTCTTTTTTTATTTCTTCATGTTGAATTATTCATTTATGTCAAGTTAGTAGTCCTATTATAATTTTAAAAATCTGTTCCTAAAATTAGACTAACTTCCAGAATTCAAATGAAGCAAAACAATAATATTTATTTTCAAAATTGTAAATTTGTGTATTTCTTAGTAAATATGTGGAAGTATTATTGAATGTTACTCTTAATTTAAAGAAATATTTTCATTATATACTATAGAGTTATATATATTAAAAATCTCTATTGACTATATTGCGAAGAAATTTTCATTGAAACAAACCTTTTTATAAAATATACATTTTTATTAATAAAAAAATATCTGAATTCTAAACATAACATTGTTTAATTTTAATAAATGTTTGTAACAAATAATAAAATTTTTCAGCTATAAATCAAGTTACGCTCCTTGGAAGAGTAGGTGGAGAACCACAGAAACGTGGTACTGAAGAGCATCCAGTAGTAGTATTTTCTATGGCCACACATATTAATTACAAATATGAAGG
>JAPYZP010003263.1:0-12287 GCA_030522985.1 Torymus sinensis | reverse complement strand
TGTAATGAGAGTCTACATTGATTATTCAACGAAATAAAGAATTCTCAGAAATATACATTGCGCAATTCCATTCAATAATCACACTGAAGTCCCAATTGCCACCAAACCTAATTGCATCATTAAAAAAAACAAAAAAACGTACCGCAATGAAAATTTATCGCATTCCATGTCATATACATCTTATATAAGGTACCCGTGCGCGGACTCCCTCTTATAATTCACAAAATCCTTAATACTCGTTTCCCCGCGACACCCCCGAATAATCGAACCAAATATTTTAAAACCAACATAACACACAGCATATGTAATAATTTACAATTACGACCGCGTAAGTAAGCGCACTGGAGCCTCGAAAAATCGATGCCTAAAAAAAGTCGCACCTATATGCTACCATCGAGTACTTCTACCAATCCCCTCCCCGGCCCGCGAGGCCGCGTGCGTGCTTATATGTCTCCTCAAGGTTCTTTCTTCTCGCCGACGATGCATGCAGAGCACGCACATAGGTACAGCAGCAGCGTACCTATAGGGATAGGTAGGCGCCTATCCCGCGCGACTGCATGACCGCGCACGTGCGGTTTTTGCGCGCGCGTGACGTCATCGCTCACGAGCCTGCGCGCGAGGCCTGAAAACGAAGGGGAAGGCCGTCGTCTGCTCCAGTGTTCCCGCGTCCGGCGAGCCGTTGATGTGTGCCATCTGTCGTAGTCCCGTCGATTGAGTTGGTTAATTAGTATAAGGAGAAGGCTTCGTCGGGGAAGAGAAGTAGACTGAAGACTTGGTGAAGCGCGATCTGAGAAAGAAGTGACGGGCGAAGAGCGCGCGAGGGTGGCTTATACATGCTAGCGGGCGGGTGGTCGAGCGCGTGGGTCGGTGCGAAAGCGACGACCACGACGGCGGCGGCAGCAGCCTTGAGTCGTTCTCACCAGCGAGAATTATGTTTCACACCGAGGCGAAGAGCGCCGACGCCAAGAGCATCTTCCTCACGTCCCTGATCGTCAGTGTCATTCGTTATTTTCACGCTTATTCAATTATCAAGTGATGTATCTGTTATATTGATGGCTTTTTTCGTTGCTAATTTCAGTCAGGGGCAGCGGCCGGAGTGGTATGCGACATGGTCTTTTTCCCCCTGGACACGCTCAAGACACGGCTGCAGAGCCAGCATGGGTTTCTTCAGTCCGGGGGTTTTAAGCGACTCTACCAGGGCATTGTGCCTGTCATGATTGGCTCTGCACCAGCAGGTAGTGTTAATACATATATACATCATTTTGTTCTATTGATCAAACTTATTTTATATATAGTATTTATAAATGGATTGTGTGTTTATTACTTTTTGTATAGCTTCGCTGTTCTTTGTGACATACGATGGGATCAAGCACATACTACAGCCCCACCTACCGCTACAGTATCATTCGATCATTCATATGGGGGCTGCTTCTCTAGGCGAAATGGTGAGATACTTATGAATAAAAAAAGTATTAGCAATTACTC
Organism: Torymus sinensis; assembly: GCA_030522985.1. NCBI lineage: Eukaryota > Metazoa > Arthropoda > Insecta > Hymenoptera > Torymidae > Torymus > Torymus sinensis. The sequence continues at coordinate 10,802 of JAPYZP010003263.1, read as the reverse complement.
CTTTGTCACTGTATATCCCATATTTTGTCTTGATGATTAGACATACAACCAGGAATTATATGTATTTAAATTACATAGTAGAATAATTTAGAAATTATAAGAAAATTTATTCCTAGATTGTAGTGCCCATTATATCAAACATTTATAGATGTTAATCCACTAGAATGAAAATGAGTAGAATATCTTAATATGTAGGTTGCATGTTTAATCCGAGTACCAGTTGAAGTAGTTAAGCAACGAAAGCAAGCTTTGCTCAATGACACTGGAACTCTAAGGCTGAGGATGCTTTTTCGTGGTTACGGTAGCACAGTTCTTCGTGATGTGCCATTTGGACTAGTGCAAATGCCACTTTGGGAATATTTTAAACTCTGCTGGACTAACAAAGTGAATAGGGATTGCACGCCAGTTGAGGGAGCTACTTGTGGTGCACTTTCAGGTATATAACATAGTACTGGAAATATGAATATTCATTAGATTAACTACTTTATATTTATCTATTTCACTTAGACTTCACTTAAGTAACCAATTTTTATTTCAATCTCAACTGATTTGCTTATCTTCAAAAGCAAAACTTTTTTTTACTTTTCTAGTGAAATCTATCTTAAAAAGGAAGGCCTTATAATAAACATAAAATCAATGTAATTTATAACAAATATCAACACTTTATTTTATTTGCATTGCTATTACAGTAACAGTATCGGCAGCTATAACCACACCATTGGACGTTGCCAAAACCAGAATCATGCTATCAGAAACATCAGCAGACAAAAAGGAAGTTCGGATATCAGTAATGCTAAGACAAGTTTACCGAGAAAGTGGTGTTCGTGGGTGAGTAGACAAAATAAACTTCCTGTTATCATTATGTACACAGTACATTGAAAACAGAAAATATTTTTTTATGCTGCACAAAAAATGAAACATTGATGCCTAAAAAATTCATAGTGAAATATTTCAAAAACTATAAAATATTCTTATAGATTAAATGAGTTGATAACATGTCATAAAATTATTGCTATTAAGTATGCATACACTTTCATGTCCAGAATAACTTATATAAGTAACATCATCACCTATATATCAATTATTGTTTGAGTGATAATAAATTGTCTAATACTTCAATAATTATTTACAAAAATTACTTTGGATCAGTAAATAAAGTTTCTATGACGCTCAGTACAAAAGTCGTTCCATTCTATTAATGTCTATTTTTATCCACAGATAAATTGTTATCAATGTCTCATTTTTCAATCACTATATATATAACTATATATATTTTATAAAATTAAGATATTTACGCCCCCATTTAAACTGTAATGCTAGTTGACAATATTTTTACACAGATTATTCGCTGGTTTTACCCCAAGAGTCTTTGGGTTTACGATGGGCGGCTTCGTGTTTTTCGGCGTTTACGAGCAGGCTCGCGAACTCTGCGATTTGAAATTCAATGATCAGACGTAAAGATGAAAAACGAACGATTTCCAGTATTTCTTCTGAATCAAACTGAGCTTCCGCTATTGTAGATACATGATAAATGGCACAAAACAGCTTTAAAACCGAAGGATCGGTTGAAATGTGATAAATTAAGATTACCTCGTGATTTTAAGGTAGACATAAGAATTATTAATTTTTAATAAATGATGCAATTCAATGAGATGTCTAATTGTTATAAAGAAAAATAATTCTTTCAGAGATTAGATAACGATTATTATGTTATCACAGATTTGGAATTATAGGCCTTATTGCGCTTTTAAAAGTTTCTTCCAATAGCAAAAATATGATACATATCAATTCGCGCACCATATACAGCCCAGTATATATGAAAGTATAACTTTTCATCAACGATATTTTTGAACAGACTCTATCTAAATCGTATATACTGTCTACGATACCTACTGTTTTACCTCATGTTTACTTATTTCTCTCGTACAAAACTAACATTAATTAAAAAATAAAATTATCTGCTTCTCTAATAGTTAGTTAACAATTACCCAGAAACAAGTATAATTGAATGTGTCTAATAAAAAAATAGTCTACCCATAGTAAAGTTTTTTAAATCTATTCCTAAAACTTAAATTTTTTACTTATTTTTTATAAAACTTTTATAAATTTGTAGTATTTGTGGATAAACCTTTACTATCCATTTTAGCCATTTTCATATAATATTTTTGAAGTTATATACATCTCTATCCATAATATACAATATTTATCATTATTATAGCAATACAAAAGAGCTTCGGATGACTAGAATTATTTGGTGAAAAATAAAAATATGGACAAATTTTTGTTATCTCTTTACTTATTAAAATGGATACTTTTTAATTTATTATTACTCTAAAATATATAGTCAAAAAGTAAAAATGTCGTTGCTCTGAACAGGAATTGTTAAAAATATTGCACAATCTTTAATTTTTTCTTTTTTATTTTAATAGGTTCAATTTGAACAAGAATCATTTTAGTAAATATATATCACATATAAATATAAATATGTAGTATAAATTCAAAAATATTTATAAATATTTGGCTAAAAGTGTGAACACAAAATAATTTTGCCATTAATAAAAATTTGTAGAGTAATTTTAAAAATTATAGATAATTAAAGTTTGACTATGTGCCCACCTTGAGTATTCCCTATGAATTTCTGTTAGTTAGATTCAATTGTACTTCAATTTCTGTATATAAAATAAAAGTGGGTTCTTTGTTCAGTCACTTGCACAATAGCCGTTAAAAAAATAACAGCAGGTGCTTGCTTTATCACACAAAACAGCATCGAGATTGTTTTTTCGAATCAACGAGAGTAATAAAGTCTCCAAGTTTATTTGCATTTATTGAATTTGACACATAATCTTCAGCAATCGCATTAAAGACCTCAGCTGCACAGAAAAAGAAAAAAATTGTTATAAAATTGTAAATTCACCTTCAACATATGACAAACTTAATGTGATTATATAATATCTTTATATAATAATTATAAATAAAAATATTAGTAGCTAAGTACATAAATTGTCAGTTATTATAAATATGGAATTATAAGAATAAAAATGTTTCTATTGAAAATTGAGAATGAACTGTTTTAATTTTGTTAAAATGAATTTTGTTTCTTTGGTTTATTTAGAAAATTAAAACTATCTATATAAGTTTAAAAAAATTTCTTGGATGGTGCAAATGTGATTTTCTTACCAACACTATCTCCAGTTTTACTTGAAGTTAAGAAAAACTTTGACTGCACTCCATCTGCATATTTTTCAACTGTTTCCAAAGATGGATTTGCTTGATCCGTGCTGTCTATTAAGTCTTTTTTAGTTGCACAAAGATAAATTACACAATTTTCTTCAACACTTCTTAATTCTCTCATCCAATATTTTGCTCTATTAAACGTTTCTGGATTTCTAACATCATAACAGACTATGGCAGCAGCTGCTCCTCTATAATATATCTTGGTCATGGCTTGATATCTTAAAAACAAAGTATTTTCAGTATAACATCTAATTATATTTTTATAAAATCAATGATTAGTGTTGAATGAAATATATACCTCTCGCTTCCTGCTGTGTCCCAGACACCCAGGATAAGCTTTTTATCACGAACTTGTACTTCTTTTGAAGCAAATGCTGATCCTATCGTCTGCAATGCAAATATTTTACAATTATTTTCAAACTTGAGTTTTATTTTTATAATAATGATTCAAAGAAATATTTTTTTAAAAATCAAAGCTTTAAATCATAAATTTGAAGAGCTTATCTGTTATCAATGATTCATGTCATTTCAACAACGTTGGTAATCTAAAAATAATTTTAGATTTTTCAAGAATTTACTGCAGAAAATTTCTAGTTTATGTATCCAACTAAATACTATGTTCAATATATTTGAAATTTTAAGAGTTATCATGATGCAATACAGAGTAATATTTTAAGAAGCTAGTAGTAAAAACCATTATACTATGATTGACAAAGTTAACTTCCATCAACTTGTTACAAAAAAGAATATTTAGTTTTTTATTACTAATAAAAACTAGAAATCATTGACCCAATAAAAGTCCTATTGTTATTTATATACTCTGTTGTTCTATGATTTACACTCTAGTGAAATAAAAATGTATAAAAATAATGTATTATCCTAATGAAAAATCATGAAATGATATAGTATTCTAAATGTAATACAAATGGACATTTTGTATTAAAATATGAAAATAGTTATATATGTTTTAAATTACATTATTGTACAACATTATTTCATTATTTTACGCGTTGACAAAGTTAATACTAAAAAATTCATCAAATAATTAAGCAATCACTATAGTCATCTCTACTTGTTACTCACTTATTATTTAAATTTTCATACCTTGAAAATTAACTCCTTACAAAAGAGTAATTAAAGCCAAATCATTAGTCATCCACTCATTAAACTGTATCTTTTCCTGAAACTTTATACCAACATTCAGCATTTAATATCCTAGTACCCAGAAATCCTTTATCCTTGTATTGTTATGCTCCATAATTAACAAATCAAACAAACCAATAAACATTACCATCCCTTCAAATCCGCAACCTATTCCCCTGCCCAGTTCATTTACCCACATCCAAACCTTGACACTCAATCCACCCACAAAATCTCCTTGGGAACATTCTCCATGACAAAGAGCAAACGTCGAACAATAACACAACATGCCACCATCGAGCGCGTGTAAACAAAGGAGGCAAAGCACGGCTGTATAAGAATGTACAGACTCACGTTTTGATAGGCGTAGTTGAATCTGTCGTTGACGAAGCGCTCCATGAGACTCGTCTTGCCGACGGCCTCGTGGCCGAGCAAAACGATCTTCAGGTCCACTCGACTCATCCTTGTATACACGTGAACCTGTGGTCAGCTGCTTACCTGGACGAGGCGAGACTCCGTAACGAGCACGTCAACCGCGTATATACACTCAGCTATGGTTATAGGCGTGCGCAGGCGACGCATTGAGCTAGCGTACTAAAGATAAAAGATGGACGAGGAGTTGTAACTTGTAATAGTATACGTACGTCAGTCAGGCGGAGCGTGGCGACATCTGTAAACTCTGAGCTGGTGGAATGGAACTAAAAAGGTATTTGAAATTGAATGCGTATGGCCAATGGCTATCAAACGGTTTTTGTTTTGGTGAGCATATATACTTACTTAGTATTGTGCAAGTTGCTGTGAGTTTGTGTTGCCCCCTCGTACAGTACGGAGGGGATTGTGTTTTGTGCGGTATACCTACCTAGAGGTATAGACCTTTTTGTATAGTTGAAGCAAGAACAAAGAAGTGAGCAGGTCCTTTTTGAATTTTTGATGTGTTTTTTGTATGTGTTTTAGAGAGATTGAGAAGAGGTTTGATTTGCTGGTAATTATTATGAAGGTATATAGAGAGAAAACCGAATATGTGGATGGTAACATTCATTATGCTCATGTTTTATTATAACGTTGTTATTATATTTTTGATGAAAAGTGACATGTTGACAGAGCAAATAGTTGTGTAGATTGTACAAGGTAATGTTTGTTTCATGGGAGATTAGGTATCTGTTGCTTTTTGATTATTCAATGACAATCAAGTTAATTTCTTTACAGTTGCATAATCTTGATAAAGCTACTTGGCATTAAAAATGGGAGTCAAAGATTTGTGGAATATATTATCGCCTTTGAGCGATCGAAAACCATTGTTTGAATTACATGGTAAAACAATAGCAATAGACTTGAGCTGTTGGGTTGTCGAAAACCAAAGTGTCACAGATAATATGGCTCAACCTAAGATGTACCTTAGGTAAGTTTTATTCTATTGGTAAATTAAAATAATTAATCGTTTGAATGAAAGATTAAAAATGGTGTCATTATTTCAGAAATCTATTTTTCCGGACATCCTATTTTCTCTTGCATGACATTTCTCCAATTTTTGTGCTGGAAGGAACAGCCCCCACCTTGAAGCACAATACTATTGCAAAAAGAAACGAAATTCGACATGGAGGTGAAGAAAGAAAAACTGCAAAAAAAGGGGGAAGAACGCGTTTCAATCATGTTCTTAAAGAATGTGAAGAAATGTTAAAATATATGGGTGTTACTTGTGTGAAAGCCTATGCAGAAGCAGAAGCCATGTGTGCATATTTGAATGAAGATGGGGTAAGATTAATATACTACTATCATTTTTTTTTTTTTTTTTTGTTTATTTATGAAAGTTAGTAAGAATATATGTGCATAAGGTCCATAATTTAGCTAGTTGATGGTTGCATTAGTCAAGACAGTGATTGCTTTCTTTATGGCGCAAAAGTGGTCTATCGTAATTTTTGTACAAGCACTCAAGGAACTCGAACTACAAGTGGTGGATCGATAGATGAATATTCTATGGAAAAAATAGAGGAAGCTTTCAATTTAGGCAGAAATAAAATGATTGCACTAGCTTTACTATGTGGTTGTGATTATGATGAAGGAATAAATGGAGTAGGAAAAGAAGCTGCTTTAAAACTTTTTAAAATTACAAAAGATAGTGAAATACTTGAAAGGTACAATTATTATTCTATTGACATAATAATCTATTATCAAACATCAGTACAATAAAATTACAGCGATCATTATATTGATTTTTAGAATGAAACAATGGAGGACTGATTCAAAATATAGAAGAATGGAAGCAGAATTATCAAATCCAGATATTTGTACTAGTTGTGGGCATCCTGGAAAAATGAGATCTCATACTAGGTTTGGTTGTGTAGATTGTGGAACTTCAGTTAAATGTAGTGATAGTTATAAGTATGGTTTTATTCTATTATCTTATTTATGAATTAATTAAAGATATGATAAGCCAACTTGAATTTTTTCTATTTAGAGAAAAGCGGATTTTGATCTCCAATGAACTATCTATTCGCAAGAAAGCTTTATTGATTGAAAATTTTCCTAATCAAGAACTTATCGAAGAATTTTCGAAAAGAAAAGGGCCTGTACCTTCGAAATTAGATTTAAAAAGCAAAAAACCTATGATTGTCAAATTCATAGTCAGTAATCGATATCAATATTTTATTTTACATAACTTTTTTAATTTTAATTTCATGTTAATGAACATTATAAATATTACAGGATTTTATGGAAAGAAAAGTGCAATGGGAACCAGCATATGCCTTTGCAAAGATTTTTCCTCTTATGACGCGATGGCAGCTAACAAATTTAATTGAATTTCCCCTTGAACAACGTTTCACAACACCAGGTACTTTTGTTCCTGAAAAAATAAAAAAAGTAAGAAACATTCGAAGTGTTGCCAGTTTTGAAGTCTTATGGCTCGACAAGTACGACGTTTTGGAAGGACGTACCTTAACAGATCCTGATTCCAACCAAGAGGATAACGAAGAAGAGGCGCCAAAAACCTTGACAGAGTTAGGTAAGGAAAAGGAACGGTTTCTTTTTCATGTTTTCAAAATAGATAAAGTATTTTTTTTTTAAATAGCTTCAATTGAACCTCAAGAAACTGTTCTCAAATGCTATCCAAATATCGTAGAAGAATTTGAAGCTCTAAGGAACGCGAAGAAAAAGAAACCGACTCGCAGTCGTAAGAAAAAGAATGAAGAAAACGGTGAAGAACTGACAGAGAAAAAGAAACCCGAAAGAAGAAAACGAGCCCAGAGTAAAAAGACTGAGGTTGCAAATAACCGAAAAATCGTAGAATTTGTAAAGATTCAAAGTCGTGAACCTTCTTTAGAAGAAGCTTTCAGGAGTATGAGCATCACGCCAAAAAGAAGAAAGAAGGGTGAAAAGGCTGCTGATCTTCCTGTAGATGAAGCTTTGAAGAGAATGAGTATTACGCCTAAATCGATGAAAAATCATAGAAACGCGACTGACTTTTCAGTAGATGAAGCGTTGCAAAGAATGAGTATCACGCCCAAACCAAAGAAAACACAGAAAAAAGTTGCCGAACTGCCAGTCGACGAAGCTTTACAGAGTATGAGTGTAACACCTAAACCGAAGAAGAAACACAAAAGTGACACTGAACTAGCTGTGGATGAAGTACTTGGGAGAATGAGTATCACGCCCAAAAGACAAAAGAAGGACAAAACAGTCAATCGACTTTCTACCGCGAAGAAAAGAGGACCGCAGTTTGATAGAGTCATGACTGTCGAACGTATGGACTCCATCTTAAACGGATCCTTGGAAATAATGTTCAACCAGCTAACAGAAGAAGACTTTCCGAGCGATTTTGAAGATTCGATAGACATATCCACCATAATCGACAATATTGTCAGTCAAAGGAATCCTCCAGTTATTACCTTAGACGACGAAGAGAACGTTTGTCCGAATATTCAGAAACCGGACGTAGTTAAGAAACGCAAAAAAGAGACGAAAAACCGAGATAGTACAGACACTTTAATAGATCAGCAAAGAAGCATTTCAAGAGAACCTGAGGTTGAGGAGGTGGACGAGTTCGACATGTTGGACAAAACCTACGTACCTCTGGACATGAGACTGCAATTGGAGAAAGAAGAGAGCAAAAGTAAGACCAAGACGAAGAGAACGAGCAATGTTCGCAGATCTCTGACACCCGCCACGGACGAAGATCGATTCAGCATGGGCATCGACAGTCTTCTTAACGAGACAGACGTTTGAATGAATGAGAGTACGTGCATGCATCTTTTTACTATAACGATTTTTATTAATCTGTACAAAAATATTTCTATCAAAGCCGTATACAAAATTTATATCCTAGAAATTTACATTATCGTATAAAGAGTTAGCCATTGGCGCAGCACTTCTTGCGGCGTCGTCTTCGCAGAAACCTGGAATTCGGGAGTTTTATTGTGCCCGTTGACTCAGGTGAGTGTCTCGTATCGCAAACGTAATCTTCCAGGATTTCGTTAAACAAGTCGTCTGTAAAATGAAAGAGATTTTTTATCCGGTTAATAAGTATAGTTTTTATGTCAGTTTAGAGAAGTGTATTTATACTGCATGATTATAGATTCGTATAAAATAATATTTATAATATTTGATAGATCGACATTTTTAAATCGACATGAAAAAAATTTTCTATATATTCTTTTAATAACTATACTAAAATCATAAAAAAGAAAAACTAAAAAATAAATGACCTTTCAAAGTATTATGAGAAAATAATGGAGTATGTCAGTATGTAGTAACGAAAATGCAATAAAAAGTGTCAAATATTCCAAAAATGAACATCACGTGTTTATATCTTTGCTATATTTCCTGTAATTTAGATGAAGATAAATGCAAGTGAAATTGTAAATATAGACGTGATGAAGGGAAGTTATTTTTAATTAAATGATAAGATTCCATTTATTTGTTATCATTAACCAATGTGCCTTTTAATGTTAGAAGATTGATGTGATTACTTTTCACTTTAAAATTATCTAGGTATGACGTAAAAAATAATTAATAATTTTGGTTATTAATGATTTTTTACATAATGATAAGTATGATATCTTCTTCGTGAGAGACTTCGCCCCCACTAAAAACAAAAGGTTTGTAAATGGTCAAAACCAATTCATTATGAAAAACGGTAATCAAAACATATAAATTATTTATCGAAATTTAAAATACAATCCTAATGAATGGCAAATAATTGCATTTTCAGATCGTTCTCAATAATGAAACAAATCAGAATCATTTTTAAAATTCAAAAAACAGTAAACGAATGTTTAAGCTTTTATTTAATGTCAAAATATATATGCGGCTATTTAAAAGAGAAATCAATTACGTATCGTTCAAAACGTTTCTCGTCAGTTTTCAAAGATGGTATAGCCAAATCGCCGGTATTGCGCTTATGAAAATAAAATATTAATGAATCTTACACAATTGAAGGTCTTCGTACCGCAAACTATCGGTTTTAAAATAGTTTTGCCACAAGATTTCACAGTGACTTTTCAACATGTTGAAGTAAACTTCTTTTAATGTCATGAAAGTCTAAATATATCGGCTTTTTCAGAAATTCAAATTTAATTTTCGGTTGTTCGTCAATTTGAAATTTTCTTGACTGTCTCTTTGAAATTAAAATTCCAATAGTCACAAAGAATCTCTTTTTCCATATATTAAGAAACTCGCTCCTAAAAATGCTCCGATAAAGCTACAACTTAACCATTAAACAAAAAAAAAACAAAAAATGTCTGCTCTTGCAAATGCAGCTCTCTCGCTCATTGATCTTACCGATATTCTCTCCGTGCATGCTCGACGTCATGAAGAACTTGGCGCCGTGCTCGCGCGCGTAGCTCTCGACGTAGCTGATCTTCGGATTCGCAGCAGGTCGCGCTTCATCGCGCACAGGTAGAGCCGGCAGTTGGGCTCGACGTTGCGCAGCTCCGTCATCCAGTAGTGCAGCCGACGGAAGCTGTCCAGCATCGTCACGTCGTAGCAGAGTAACGCGGCGTAGGCGCTGCGATAGAACATGCGGGTCACAGCCTGGAATCTGCGAATGTTACAGGGGCCGGTTAGAGTTTGGTATATGGTAAGAGGATGAGCTTTGAATTGAAAAAGGATTATTATCGATAATCCAAATACCGAAAGGAAGCCTTTTTTCTGAATTAGAAATTTCACTGTCAGTGTTATCATCTGTACATCGCTCAATAATTAAAAAATTTTTTTCAGTGAATTTGTTGATATCAATAAGCAAATACTGGAAAAGTCTCTTTTGGTAAGAAACATCCATTATCTGAAAATGTTTTTAGCGTAATCGTATCAAATTTGGTACTTAGGGGGTTTTAGGGTTGCTGAATACAAGTCCGATAAAATTTATTCCGGCACCTTGAATTTTTAAGATCTGATAGCGGATTCACAATCAGCGACTCCGAAAACTCCTGTAT
>JAPYZP010003262.1:0-11835 GCA_030522985.1 Torymus sinensis | reverse complement strand
TGTGAAGCAGGTGACTATAAATTTTTACATAAATTCACAGGACTCACAGTTTTTGATTCTTCGACTTTGTTAATATTACTTTAAATTACTTAATTTGAAGTGAGTGTAAATATTTGTACATACAGTTTTCTTTTTCATGTATGTAGAACTAACCTCAATGTGCACTTATTTGTTGCTGATCAAATTGATCATATGTGATTGAAGATCTGACATCTGAGGAGTAGCAGACTACAGTATCTACAGCTCGTTCGAAACTCGAAGTCTCGAATACTCGAAAGGAGTAACCGCGCGCGAATTCAAACATTTTAATTTAACTTTTATTTTTCTCTTATTTTTTGTTTTTATTTTGGCTGGTTCGGTATTCTAAACAATTTACTACAAAATAAAAATTTTTAAATTTTTGGCAAATAATGCGTTTTGCATTATATACTGCAACTTCTAAATTTTGTAATATTTCGGCCTAAAAATTTTTTTTTTAAATACATATGAACATATACGTTTGGAATATCCAATAAAAAAAATGTATTTTTTGGTGATTTTTAACTGTAGTACCCCCTTAATTACAAACCTTTATTTTATTTCCGCTACGTTGATGATATAATTTTATGTATTCCAAAAAATAATATATATCACACTGTGAATATTTTCAATGCGTACGATAGAAACTTACAGTTTACCGTACAAACAGCACAAAACAATTGTATAAGTTTCATAGATTTAAGAATAATTGTTAACGAACAAGCGATACATTATCACTGATTGGTACAATAGCAAACTTTTTCTGGAAGATATCTTAACTACCACTCACAAATTCCACAATGCAATAAAATTGCTATCATATACAGTCTGGTTGATAGATTTTATAAACTGTCATATAGTAGCTTCCCTAGTAAAAATTTAAAATTTATCAAAGAATTATTAATCCACAACAATTACCGATCAAAATTAATAGATATACACATAAAAAAACGTCTTAGAAAACGAAAAATACACATAGCAATTCACATAACACTAATTCACCTTCACTAATTCACCTTCACTAATAATAAAAAGATGTTCATTAGTTTACCCTATGCAAAAGAATTAGAAAGTTTTAATAATACCCTCTTAAGATAATACAATACAAACATAGTATATAGAACAATGAACAAATTAAATAACATCATAAAATTAGTTAATGACTAAAGGACAATTGGTGATAATGTAAATGTTGTATATAAAATTAATTGTAAAAATTGCGATGCGTCGCATGTGTGACAGATGGGCCGACGTATGAATGTGAGAATTAAAGAATACACAAAAAAATATATTACAAAAGACACTAACTCATCTTTAAACGCACACACTAAAAATAATAATCATAGTATCGATCTTGATAATGTTAAAATATTAGGCACGGAGGTCAACAGAGGAAAATGACTTTTTTCTGAAGCTGTGTTTATTCATATATAACAAAATTACATGAATAAACAATATGAAGATAATCGAGTAGCCAACGACTAAACATCTCTAATTAATAACGTTGAGTTTATGCGCCTGTAATTTATAATTTTCAACTATCACAAGGGGAATTACTAGGAGCGCATGAGAAATAGCAGGATCTACGTCGGCTCCATTTAAGTGTTCCGCCATGACCAACGGCCAGCCTAATGTATATTGACTCCGACCCCCTCTCCCAATACGTGCGGACCTGCTAACACACTCAAATATGTATAAATTCCACATCCAGTAACCTGTTCCAGTACATAGTACTCACTTTTAAATAAGGATAAGCTCTGTAGGCAATCTGAAAAGGCCTAAATTTTAAGATTTTGCCTGCGTACCGTAGGAAATTTTCATCCTTTTTACATCAATAAAAGAAATAACTATTATATAAATGCTTTACTAACTTTCTTAAGCTATTATCCCTTGTTTAGTATTCAAAAATACGTTGTCGGATTGAATGTGCCTACCTTTAAAAAAAAAAAGTGTATAGCATTATCTCAGCGACACTGTATTTTGGTAAAAATCAGAAATAAACTTTATTTGTTGATTTAAAAAAATATCTTTTGGGTGTTTCCAACTTTTTGGAGCGTAAATCACTTGTCTTGGAGAGACCAAGAAAGGGCGACTTTTATTATAAGTGTGTCTCTTATGGAAAGTGAGGTATGGTCTACTAAAACACACGGTGTCAATGCGCCCGTCGCCTAAAAATTATCATTTTTTGGGGGCAACATGGAGATTCACAGACTGCCGCCGATTCACTGCCCGCCAATTTTTCACACGTAAGCAACAGTATATACCTCTAATGTTAGTATGGCTCTTTTTACTACACACATTTTTTCGATAAAATTCCCTGGGTGTCTAACGAAATTTTAGTTTATTTTTAAAAAAATCAAAAAAGAAAGTGATTGTAAGGCAGTTTTACATGCATTTGCTGACGCTTATTTGTACGTGCATAAGCATACGAAATAAACAATCTATGTCTAAAAATGAGGAGCTGACCCTTTTTATAGTTATTTGGGGTATCTAAGACAGGAAAAATTGAGTTTTGTGATTGTGCCTCAACATTAAATTTAGAAATTTCTATCTAGCTAAAAGTTCAAAATTCCAGAGAAATACTCATGTAATCTGTGATAATTTAATATGTAAGGAAAGCGTAATTCAATTTTTTATAATGTATAATTGCTGTAAATTACAGCCTGAAGAGGGACAGAAATAAATGTCCGAAAAGTTGAATGTCACTAACTTCAAAGAAATAAACTTCCAATTCAATTACCATTAACTTCAAGAACTAATTAACAACCACAAAATTTGGCGACAAAATACGTTGTAAACTTAAAACACCATGGACGCATCTTGCAACGGACAAATCCACGTCATGGGAACTTCTGAATTACGTATGTCTTACATGTCAAACAAAGAGATATTGTTACATTACTTAACAATGCCCCTTGACATAAATGCCAACTTAATCTTACATCGAATATTGAAAGTCTTCGATTTTAAGATAAGAAATCAATTTCATAATTTGAAAAATAAACTTTACCAAGGAAATGTTTATCGTGAAGGTGCAAAACTCTTAATTAATTGTAAGTTTTACGGTGTGCACCCAAAACATTTAGATTTGATCTCACAAAATGTAAAAAATAACCATATGTTTTCAAACAAATGTCAAATGAAACAAAAACATGTCATTGACAGAATTATGAACCAATTGTTAAATATTGAAATCAAAGATATATATATATATATAAGGTTAACAAATGTCAAAAAAGTTGAACGAAAACAGATATTATTAGAAGCGAGTATAGATAAAGGTTTGGTTAATTTATTCATTAATTATTATAACATAAAATTCAAATTTATTATGGTGCCACTTAAACGAAAATTATTCAAGAAGTTAAATGCTGCTTTTCTACAAAATATATAACAAAACAATAGAAATAGATAGATATAGTGAACAATTAAATAACACGTACGATTATAATTTAGACATGGTCAATGTTTCATACTGTTGAGATATAAAGGACTTCGAGTCCACGCTCCCGTATTATATAGGTTGGAACACGACATATAGATGACGCCACTCAACAGCAGAGTAGCGCAGCGGACTGACTGATGCGCTGTCCCCTCCCGACGCCGTGCCTGCCGACGCCATCGTGTCTGCCGCTCGCTGACCGCTCACCCTCTCTCCTGTCAACGGCCGAGCTGTGCGCATCTCCTGTTTCTCTCGCTGCTACGCTGACTATGCAATTACCACTGTTGTGCCTACTAATTGATGCTGCTTAGATTTCTTTCTACTTAAATAAAGAAATGTTTATTTAATCGTGCCTTCGCCTTCCTATTTATTACGCCTACTCCAACAGGTTATGGGACCGGCAACGCCAGGAAGGATTAGAGCTGTAGATCGGTGAGTAAAGACCTGAGTCTGCCGGCTAACATGGGACGCGCGGCCATTTTCGTTGTGTGTGCCGGAGCCGAGTTTTAGACGCAAAAGAGTCGCGATAATAGTTTTAGATGTAGATAAAACTCGATAAAGTTTTTTTTAGCGTAAATAAATAAACACACGCGAGATTTTTCCCAGAAACGCATCGTTTCTGCGGAAGTTAATAGAAGTAAAATAGAATTCGGTACGTGGTTTTCGATAAAACTAAAAAGCTTTTGTGTAAAAATACACAATTTAGTAAAATATAGAAAAGGAAAATTGTCGCTTATTACACTCGCGACAAATACACGTACGTGTATCGTAAAATAGACGCTAGATGAAATTCGATTTTCTCTCTCTCTGTCGCGAGTATACGTATGTATACGTAATTTAGAGTAGAAGCATTAAGTAAACATTACATATAAACACTGGAATGACAACATGAGGCAGAGATGATACTGCTGTGCAGAGAATTCTCGACCTCATGTTCAGTTTCTAGTTCTTAGTGCGTGTCGAGACTTTCGTTAGTATACGGCCGGCTCTCGGACATTATTGACGCCATTGCTGTGCGTGACGTCACGTTCGGAGGGAGCACGAGCGCGGGCCCGGGCGTTACGGGAATAGAGACTAGCTTGGAACTATCTAGACTTGCTGTGCGGTCTATCTTGGTGAAAAGCATTATTATTTGACATACAAAATTATAATATATTGCACGTAGAATAAATGTTTGACATTGCAGGATTTTAGAAGTTAGACAGACCACAACCACAATGTCCGACGGACACAAAACTCCAGCGAAGAGCAAGAAGGATGGTGATAAACAAAGTAATTTGTTTTTTACTATAACCATAAGTATATAATTAAATATATACATATAAAAATAAAAATAAAGTCATTCAAACAGTGTTACGTATATATGTATATATACAAATACACATTTATTTAGTTTTCTTGAAAAATAAATACTAAAGATAGAATGTAAACAATTAATTTAGAAAATAATAGAATACAGATCTGTTCTATTTTTATTTCTTTCCAAGTATGCAATAATTTTTGTTGGCATACATTTAGATAGATAGATGAAATAAGAGACCATACATTTATTAGAATAATTGTTTACAATATCTAGAAGGAAAAACTGCACCAGCCACAACTCCAAGCCCACACACGCCAAAAAGAATCCCGCCACCTGGGGCAATTAGGCCATATTTCTTCACCTCATCTGAAAGGGCCAGAGTTGAGATGCAAGAATGTCTTAAATGACAAGAGAAAATACGGTGATGCAAAGGCAGGTCATGCAAGACACGAAGGTGTTGCTCGAGGGGCAGCAAAAACTGGCCGAGACTTTTCTCGAAATAGAAAAAGCTGCAGTTGTACGTCTAGAGGTAACAACTACACCCTTACATAATTCCACTAACACAAATTCAGAAGATATTATGAACTTAGATAGTGAAATGAATAATTCAGGAATCCAGCCAAGCCTTTTGGGCGAATTAAATCAGACGTTTAAAAATTTTAAACAATCTTTAGATTGCAAAAAGTAGTAAAACTAAATTGAATATTAAAAGAGACTATAAGCTCACACAAAAAGTGGCCTTAAATGTTTGGCTGGACTACTTGAATTCTGAATTAAGGTCGAACGATTTACTTGATATTATAGACGACAAAACTCCGCACCCAGACAATTTAGAAACGCACGATTTAGAAAAGAGAAAATCCTTAGTTAGGGATATAATAATAAATCATCTGGATAAATATTACCATAAAAAGATTTTAAAAATAAAAGATCCAAAAGAAATAATTAGTAAAATCAAAGAATTTAGAAAAGTAGAGTTTAACGTAACAGTTTCCTCGGTCAGGGCAAGGCTGTATCACATCAAGATGAACAATATAGAAAATGTAAACGATTTCAGCGATAGGTTTGACACTATCATTAGAGAATACGAAAGTTGTGAAACGGGTATGCCATTGACAGAGGAAGAAAAGAGGTCAGCTTTTTATCACACTGTCTCTAACAAAATCCCGACCTAAGGTCAGCTTCTCTAATTCGTTGACAAGCTGAAAGCAAAGATATGACACTACATGAGATAAAATCAGTCTTATTACAGTTAGAAGCAGAGAACAAAAATCTAGAAGCAAAGAGAGAACCACAGGCGAACATGGCTCGGAGGACGTCAGAGGGGCGCGCGGAGGGTCATAACAGGTGTTACCGGTGTAACAGGCCCGGTCATGTGGCCTCCGCGTGTCCTCTGGCGGACTACGGGCTATGGTTCTGCTATTATTGTCAGGGTGAACGGAAATATAAGGGCATGGAATTTCCAAAGAAGGATACACCTCACAGGTTCGTAAAGAACATTACTAATAACGCCACACAGAACAACACTACAGAATACAGAGGGAATACAAATTTTAGAGGTAGAGGTAATCAGAATAGAGGTGGTGGGAATACAGGAAGATGGGGATGTAGAGAAAATTTTAGAGGGAGAGTGTTCAAAAGGAGTACGAATAGGGGTGCCCGAGGCGGATCCAACAACGCCTTGGCACATGGAGCTCGAGCTTACGTTGCAGGTATGAACATTAGTAGGATAGAAAATCCCACACAAACACAAATCACTTTTATCGCGGACTTAGGCGCTACCGATCACATAGTAAATAAAGGCATAATTTTAAGCAAATTTAGACAATGCACGGGAGAAATAATTAGAAGCGCTAACAAAAACGATTCAACGAATATATTTATAGATGGTAAAGGCAATTTAATTCTTAGATCAAATATAAATAATTATAATAAAATTATTCTAAAGAATGTAATATCTGCAGAAGATATATCAAAAAACCTTATTTCCCTTAGGCGCTTTGCAGATGTAAGACTAGACATCTATTTAGATGACGAAACATTGAAATTTTTTTATAAAAACACACGAGTAGAATATTTAACAGGGAAATATGAGAAGCCTAATTGGTTAATAACCCTAGATGCAGATAAACAAAGTAAAATTGATATTAGAAATTTAGAACGGGAAAAATATTCATGCATGGCTAGATTAGTTTCCTTGGAAGAGTTTTTACAACAATCTCAGACGGATGTTATGGACTTAGACTTAAATAAAAATACTGAAACTAATTTAGAACAAATTAACAATAACACGTCTGAGATTGGAAGGGAGAATTTAGAAAAACCCGTAAATGACCCCCAAAACGAAAGCGATTTTGATCTAGATGAAAAGAAATTAAACAGAAAAATACATAATTTACATAGTATGAACATCAAAGAATCTTCGAAAATCGCAAATAACAACCTAAGAACTAAAGAGGATCACATAAAAAAATTAGACGAGGTCATGCTGTGGCATATAAAGTTAGGCCACGCATCTCTCGGCTATCTTAAAAAGTTGCAAAAATTAGAAGAAAAACTAAAAGGAATTAAATTCGAGAAGTCGATTTTGGATTGTGAGGTGTGTATCATGGCAAAGATGGAGAAAATGCCTTTCTCTGATAATAGAACTAGAGCATCAAGGCCTTTAGAAACGATATACACAGACACAATGGAACCTATAAAGCCAGCTTCTTTTCCAGGTGGAAATAGATTTATTATTGTGTTTCTGGATGACAATACAAGATTTGCAAAAGCTTATTCTGTAAAACATAAAAGTGAAGCTGGAGAATGTTTAGAAAGATTCCTAATTACGACTAGAAATTTATTAGGTAATAACGAAAAAGTCAGTTATATCAGAGCTGACAATGGTACAGAGTTCACTGGACGAAAATTTCTAGAGGTTATGAAAAGAGAAAACATTGTATACAATGTAGCACCTCCACATACACCTGAACTCAATGGTACAGCTGAAAGATTTAACAAGACTATACAGAACAAAATCAGATCATTGATGATTGATTCTGGTCTACCGGAAAGCATGTGGATATTGGCATTAGAAGTTGCGGTTCATGTTTATAACAGAACATCGCATAAACCACTAAATTCGGAAACGCCAATACAAATGCTAACTCCGAAAACCAAATGCCATTTAGACAGAATCAGAAGATCTGGATGTATAGCGTATGCTAAAATACTTATAAATGAAAGGAAATTCTCTGAAAGAGCAATCAAAGCTATAATGGTTGGATACTCAGCAGTCGGATATGTACTATGGCATCCACCAACTGGAAAATTTCTCCACTCGAGACATGTTAGATGTAACGAAAAATTAATCTACAAGGATACATATGATGACAAATCAGAACAGGATAATAAATTGGAAGAGACAGAAAATTTAGAAGAAACAGAAAAAGAAGAAGAACTGTCTAACCTAAAAGAAAAAGAGTATAGAAGAAAATAATCAAAAAGATAATTTAGAAGAAAGACAACTAGAAAAGGAAAAACAAATAGATGTAATGCCAAAGAAAAGAAAAGCAGATAGCAAAAACACAGAAAATCTAGAAGCAAAGAAACGCAATCTACCTGGTAGAAGTGCGAAAACTCTTGAAAACAGAGAAAAATACATGGCCACTAGAAGAACACAAATAGAAAATTTAATAGAAAAATCTAGTCTCACGGTGAATAGTGAAGACTCTGAAACTAGAAGTAACAAGAATAATCCGGACGATGAATTTGGACATGTATTATTGGCATCAATAAACAAAGATCCCACTTCGTATCGAGAGGCTATGGAATCAAACGATAAAATAAGATGGCTAGAAGCTGTCAACAAGGAACTGAATTCTATGCAAGAAAATAGAGTGTAGCAAATCATTGATAGACCAACTACAAATAAAGAAGGCAAAAAGATACACACCATAGACTCCAAGTGGGTATTTAAAAAGAAAACTGGAGAACAGGGAGAAACAGTGTATAAAGGCAGACTTGTAAATAGAGGATTTAAAGATAGAAATGAATACGAGTTAAAAGAAACTTATGCACCAGTTTCCAGATTGGTAGTAATCAGAGCAGCGCTCGCGATTATTAACAAATATGAACTAGGAGTACACCAAATGGATGTAAAAACAGCTTTTCTGAATAGGGTACTAGAAGAAGAAATTTATATGGAAATCCCCGATGGCTTAGAATCTGATCGAGAAATCCGAAAAACTAAAGTTTGTGTATTACAGAAATCTCTGTATGGCCTAAGGATAAGTCCAAAAAGATGGAACGTAAGATTTTCAGAAGAAGCGCTAAAGCTAGAACTTGAAAAACATATCAATGAACCATGCCTGTTCACATGGAGAAAAGAAGGAAAATTAGTTCTGCTAATTCTATATGTAGATGATATACTCCTGGCAGGCAATGACAAACATAAATTAGATGAAGTCAAAATGAAGCTAGGTCTTGCATTTAAAATGAAGGACTTAGGAGAACCAGAAAATTTTCTTGGAATGAAAATTATAAGAGATAAAGAAAATAAAATTTTGATGCTGAAACAAACTGTATATATTGAGAAAATTCTAGAACGTTTCAACATAAAAGATTGCAAGGCTCAAAGAACTCCAATGGTGACTAGACAAGTCAAAAACAGAGAGTCAAGAAATGATGAAAATGCAGACAAGTCAGATGACTTTCTGCATAAAACCAAAGCACCATATAGAGAAGCTATTGGGAGCTTACTACACTTAGCAGGTGCCACGAGACCTGATATAGCCTTTGCTGTAAATTATTTATCTAGATGCCAACTAAACGCAACCGAAGATGACTGAAAAGATGTTAAACGTATATTCAGATATCTTAGAGCAACATCAGATCTTGGATTGACATTTAAAGCCAAAGATGAAACTCTAGAAGCAATGACAGACGCAATCTTTCGAGATTCGTCTGATTCATCATCCACAAGTGGTTATATTATAAAATTATTTGGTGATCCAATAATGTGGAGTAGCCACAAACCACTATATATCACTCTGTCAACATGTCAAGCAGAATATCTCGCCATGACCGAAGCTTGCCAAGAACTGGTTCTACTAGACAAGGCCATTAGAGATATCACAGGAAAAACAATGTATCCAGTAACCATATGGTGTGATAATAAATCTGCCGGAGATTGTACTCAGATGGATGCCAGCCATAAACTCAAAAATTTCGATGATACCTGAGAAGAAATCAAAAATAATCTGGAACACAGAGAAAAGACTGGAAGTAAAAGCCACATAGCTATTACTCATGGGGATTACATAAAATCATGTATTTTAGACGGTAAAGTAGTAGTTAAGTGAGTTTCGACTAAAGAGAATGAAGCCGATATAATGACGAAACCACTTCTTTTCGACACACATACATACCTAGGAAACAAAATACTGAATTTAGAATAGAACCAAATTCGAAAAAAAACGATACCGTACACAAACATAAAACACTAAACAAAATTAAAACTAATTAAATATAAATTTAGATGTTAACTAAGTAATTTACTTTTCTTTCAGAGATCATTCCACAAAACCCCGGTGGGGATCAGAGTACCTGAAATAGTTAGAGCAAAATCGATTTTTCTAGAAGACACTTTTTTTATATTCTAATTTTTCCTTTTTTTCACACATGTAATTTTTCATAATAAATAGAAGTACGTTAAAACTAAAACTAGACTTAGAACACTTTTCATTTAGAACAGAATTTTTATAAATATGTATATATAGATATATGCATGTATATATATACAGACAAATATAGATGTTAAAATAGCGTACCCTCGAAGGGAGGAAGTGTCGAGATATAAAGGACTTCGAGTCCACGCTCCCGTATATAGGAACACGGCATAAGATGGCGCCACTCAACAGCAGAGTAGCGCAGCGGACTGACTGTTGCGCTCTTTCCTACCGACGACGTGCCTGCCGACGCCGTCGTTTCTGCTGCTCGCTAACCGCTCGCTCTCTCTCATGTCAACGGCCGAGCTGTGCGCATCTCCTGCTTCTCTCGCTGCTACGCTGGCTATCGCAATTACCACAGTCGTGCTTATTAATTGAAGCTGCTTAGATTTCTTTCTACTTAAATAAAGAAGTGTTTATTAAATCGTGCTTTCGCCTTCCTATTTATTACGCCTACTCCAACACATACCATAACACACAGGTGATGGAACTGCATATAAACATACATGAAAAATGGTGCGTCAATGTCACGGACGTTGAACTCCCGACATATGTGATTGAAGTACTGATACTTAGAGAAAATTTAATTTTAGTGAAACGTTCGATAACTCAATAATACTACTCTGCATAAAGAATTTCGAAATTTTTGTGAATTCCAAGATAGATGATGAAAAAAACGGAAAAACTAAGAGGAACTTTTTTGAATTATATTAAGGCGGTCTTACACATAGTGGCTTCTGAGGCCAAAATCATCTATAAAAAAAGAGAAAAATGTTATTTAAGCCACATAGAATACATATCCTAAAAATATACACTATTTCTGACAAAATTGCCCAAGACTAAGTCTGTAGACCAATTTTACTCAGAGATATAGCATTTTCAGTTTTTTTCATTTGGCATCATTATGTAAAACAACTATTCCATGGATTTGCATGGGATGAGGCCTGAATTACTTTAAATTCATTGAACTATGGCAAGAAGAGTTGGAAATAGTAAGAAAAAATTTTTAAGTAATTTTAAAATGCGAAAAATCACAAAAAAACACAAAAATTATTAAAATTAGGTAATTAAAAGTGATTTTTAGTATTTTAAAATTATTTAAAAATTTTTTTTAATATTTTCAACTCTTCCTGCCACAGTTCAATGAATTTCAAGTAATTCAAGCCCTCCCCCATGAAAATCCATCAAGTAGCTTTTTTATAAAATGACGCCAAACTTTTAAAAATGACATTTTGAAAAAAAGCCTGCAAAGATAAATACCGTAAAACTCCAATAATAATCAGCCATTTGATCCCCACTCTTTTCCTTATTGAAACTCACTTTGCTGTATATCTGTTATCTGTTCTCCCATATAAAATGGT
>JAPYZP010003261.1:0-15720 GCA_030522985.1 Torymus sinensis | reverse complement strand
TATCAAACATATTAAGTATTCTTGGAAACAGATAACGTTTGCCAATAACGATATTTCTTTATCTTAATAAATGGAAGAAAATTCCACGAATCTTAAGTTCTAAGCAATACTTCAATATTCGGAAAAGGAGATTAATATCTTTATGAATCTTGGCAAACAATCTAAAATATATGGAAATCTCTTAAAGAAATCAATAAAAGAAATTTAAAATAAACCAATGAGATAAAAAAAAGAACTCCAAAAAAGAAAAAAAATTAAGACCAACTCACCTAATATGAAACAAGAACTAGTGGCCGTGCAGATGCTAGACGTCATCAGCAGGAGCGAGTGGTTCCACGAGAAATGGCCGTCCATTATTGCGCCCACGGCCGTCGCGAATATCGCGACCAACATTGCAGCTACGATAGACTGGACCTGGACCAGCGCTATGTTGCCAATTATCATCTTCAGTATTTCCCGGTAGCCCTTCATGTTTCCCAAATTGGCCTGGGTGCTGAGCCGCGAGGCCAGGCACATGTCCAGGTTGCCCTTCAGGCCCAGTAGGGCCGGCACGAGGATGAAGATTTGCGAGACTTCTTGGAAGACGGGCCAGTCCTGGGGAAAATAACAAGGAATACGGCTGTTAGATATGAGTTGACGAGTAAAGAAGGTGAAACAAAATTGTAGGTTTTATGATTAAAGGTCATTGATACTTTCTATAAAGAATAGTTTTCTTTTCGAGCGATTATCTGCGTTATTGGTTTTTAAGTGATTTTTTTAAAGATAACGGGAGATTTATCTATTCACTACATGTCACTGTGGCGCGCGATATGACATGGAAACTTTGATCACTGTACGAGGGAACGCGATTATATAAGATTATGTACACTGCGTATGCGCATGTCTACATAGTAAGAAAAGTGACAGTTTTTTTAACATCATACAATGATACGTATTTGAATATGTATGAAAATTTTTTTCCGTTTTAATTAAGAGTATAATCTATAAAGTTTTCTTATTTATTACCGTTGAAGTGTTCTCAATAAATTTTATTACAATTCTGTCTTGTAGAAAAAAGCAATATTCAATAAAAAAAATGTGTCCTTGATTTTTTGAGCGCACCTATTTGCAGAAAAATTTAAATAAAAGGTTCGAGTTACTTTTACTAAAAAGGCCATTAGGAAACGTAGAAAACGAAAGGCATTTACTTTAAGGCGTCTATGTTTGTGTACACAGTAGCACGCTTTAATTGCTGTAATTACCGTAATTATTATGCGCTATGTATGGAAGTTAAATTAAGACGTAAGCATTTGCTTTATACTGATTAATATCATTTCCCACTATGACCTAGATTACATATATACTATATATCGTTTCACATTTATTGCAGCTGCTATAAATTCATTAGCAATTAATTCAATATGATAAAAAGTTTAAAAGTAATTGGTTGATCCATCGCGAAGAGGGCACAGTGTACAGTTCGACTCGCAATCGCAGTTCATTTATCATCGACGCACGCTCACTGCGGTTTAATTAGTTTAATCGTATTAATAGGCCACTTAAAGCGGTTTAAAGCAATGACATTTTGATATAATAATGTTTCTAAGGAAAAAAAAAGCAACAATCGCAGAGATGTTCCGATACGTCCCGACCTGCGTAATCTTCAATAATTAGTATTACGTAACATCGAAGCAACTCGCAAGCTCTGTTCATCGTCAAGTAAACCAACGTCAATTTGTACAGTTACACATGACTCACGTGAAAAATTTTTGTTTATCATCACTTCAACGACCACTATACACTACTTCTCACCACTTGAAGTTAAAGACACAAGATCTTGATTTCCAGTCAATCTTTACGTATGTGAGAATACCTAAACTCGTTGCCCGATAGGCGGCTACGTGCCAACCGATCACGTAACGCTTTCTCTCTGTACATACCTTGACCTTGGCAAGGACGAGGCCAGCACCGATCGTACCGATGCCCGCGATGAAGAACGGCACGGAAATCTGCAGTCCTGTTTGGTACCAGGCCTCCTCGGTGATGAGCCTCCTCCTCCTCTTCTTCTTCTTCTGGGGCGGCTGACCGCCATTCTCGCCACCGTCGCCTCCCGCTGTGCTGTAATCGGGATGATCGGGGTCGGGCTCCGAATTCGTGACCGAGCAGATCGTCACGATCGAGCTCCCGCTTGATAGCGAGCCGATGTCCGGACATTTGCCATTTGATTCTTTGCCAGTTCCGTTCACGCCGCAGGATTTAAGGCCAGCTGGTGGTGGGAAAGGAGAGAAAAAAAAAATAATGACGATGTAAAGATATTCAGATGGTGAATCAAGATTAAAGCGGGGATGTTAGCTAAATAACTGTGATTCGCGCGAGGAGTGGATAATGGCTTGTAATAATATTGGCAGAAGAGATCGTAGAGTATGGGCGCGGGTGACTAACGCGCTCGGTATTCCAGTTATTTTTTAAACAATTTTTTGCTACGCGTTAATGATTCAGGAATCCGGAATTAATTTTTAAATCGACGCGTTAGATGAATGTTAATGACGGCTATATCTTTGCAAAAAAATCGTTTGCACAAAGATTTTTATTTAAATGGCTATTTATAAATTTGAAAATCAAAATAGTACCAATCGTTTGTTATGTCACGAATAATGAAAAAAAAAAAAACATGATTTTGAGTTCTGATAAAGAACTGAAAAATGTTAACACGTCTGTTAACTTAACAGTAGGAAATTCCAGTCTATTTTCAAATTGGCCTTATCTGTTAAACGCTTAATGCCGAAAGGTAGTTAAAGCGCTTGTCAATTGTCTATACTAGTTAACATACCTATTCTCAGAACGTGATACGATTCGCGTTAAAAAGTACGCAAAAAATGAATTAATCGGCGCCCCGGTGTACAAAGCTTCGCTTGTTTGCTTGCTCAGCTGCGACGGACACGCGGCGCGCGTTTTATTGTCGCGATATTAGCCATTATTGTTGTCAAACTATACGCGCCAAACACGTCGCATCGAGTTATCGCTGACAGATAAAATTCCAGGAAAATAAAAGCCATAGACTCTTGCTCCACTTTTCCGACGGAGAAAATTTCAGGAGTTAAATAGTGTCACCTCGAAAGTGTTAATAAGATTAATTGGATTTCCAGGGTGACTGGTGTACGAAGTGTGCCGTGCTTTGGCTTTTATGAACTCGTGACAAATTTCCAAACAATGATATATGGGCGTCACAAGTCGTTCGGCCTGTTCGAACTATTTCAATTACCGCACAGTTCTGCCCCGGCATTTCCTCCACCGCTCGATCTCGTTAAAGAATTCCGCTATACGATATCGCATACGCGTAAAGATGTATTACATACATGTTACACTTATTAACCGCGCTCGCGCCGCACCTACTTTCGGGCTTAATCTGACAAATTTTCCAGAGTCCTCGAGAGTGAGAGCTCATCATGCGATATAATCGCAGTCGTCGCGAGAGCTGCCAATATTTCACACACACATATATATCATAAAATTCTATAATTACATATCTAGATTAACGAACAGTATAAGCTGTACATCTTATCTATGTTGGTCAATGCTATGGTAATTTTTGCACTAGACTTTTCCTTTCGGCGAGCATATATTTATAATTCGCGCTATTCGCCGCGCCTTATCTAATCCACACACTCGCAGCTGGTCATTATTAATATATCGGGTGTCAAGGTTCACCGGAGGACGACGTTCGGCCGCCGATTGCGCACACATGACACCCTCGCTTCGATGAAAAATCTCTAATTATATACCGGTAAGACCCGAACGCGCGCGTCTCTGTGTACACTCGCGCTTATAAGATCTCCATTGCCAGATGTTGTCTTCCCCGCGTGTTATCTATCTGCCCGCGGAGGAACGTCGTCGACGCGACTCTGTTTTTTTCCAACTGCGATCGTCGATTAAGAAACGCGTTACAAACGAATCATCCTTCGACGGTGTAAACAGTTTCACCGCGATTGACCGCGGGAATTAGAATATATCGACTGTGATGTGTGTGTGTGATATATATATAGTAGTCTTGTTGTAACGCGGAAAATTTTGCTCGCGAGCCCAGGAAGGAGGAAAATTATTATTGCCCGCCCCCTCTGTTTTCTTTCTCGATGTTGATTTTCGATCGAGTCATTTTTCATCGGGTGAATCCGCGATTTATCATTTTTCATTCTCTATTTTTTCTTCTCTCTCGTATCTCTCGGCTTGCGCGAATCTTTGACGATCAATATTTGAACAACGGCTTTTCGATGGCTCGCAAGGATGATGACGAAAGCCCGAGCATATTTGCAGCCGATGATGTTACTGGGGTTTATCTGTGGCGTTGTCTCATTTTAATCGATCGCGGCGAAAATTCGAGACTTAAAAGTGTCGCTTCTTCGTATCTTTATAAACTGACAAGAGCAACGTCATAACATCACACTTCCGCGCGTATATTTACACTTATATACACTGAACGTTTGTCTTTTCTTCGGATTGCATCAATTTACGATATATTATTCCGATGATTTAAACAAGAGACTATTCTTCTGTTATTATTTACCGCGCTATAAACACACGTCTCATTGTAAAAGATACGACTATATACTCTTCGTTCAGAATATATAATAAATTACACCCCTTCCCCAAATACACACACTGAACGGCGCTAAGAACTCCGTTTTATCCTCTCATCCGCGTACCATCCCATCCCGCTAATTAAACCATCACCGCCAGTTCGTTAATAAACCGTCTGCTCTCACTACTCTCACGGCAATTAGCTAATCATCGTCGTCGTCGTCGTTCAACAAATCGATCGATCGGACCGCTACATAGTTTTCCAATCACTACGCGCGCGTACGGCGCAGAGCTATTAATCGGGCGTAAATCATCCTTATCGCGAAAAGCCCCGTGTTTTCGATTAAATTTTCCACTCCTCGCATATATATACCTTCCACGCCGCTATAGGCCCCTATACCTACACAATCGATATAATATACACGCACGCTACCGCAGCGCCACTCTCGCCCACCCCTCGCCGAGGGTAAACTATGCGCGCGCGCATGCAGGGGTAGTAGTGCAAGTATACACGAGGGCGGGTCTCTGCCTTACCTGCAATTTTCTTGACGATGGCGGGCTCGGCCTGCAGCGTCTCGGCGGTGGGTAAGTCCAGTTTCATCTTTTCCGGGAGAACGGTCGGCGACGTCTGCGACGGCAGCTCCGCCGCGTCCAAGGTCAGCACGATGCTCTCCTTGCCCGGCGACATTCTTGATACCCCGTTTGCCCTTACTTCCGGTGGCCCGTGCACGTGTATCTCGACCGCTGGCGCTGGCGATAGCACCGGTTCGTCGTGGCTTCTGCTCGGCTCGTTTAGTAGCGTGGATTCGTTCGCCAAGGCCGGAAAAACGACCATGTCTGGAGAGGGCGATGATTGTTAATAATGTCTCCTGCGTGTGCGCGCTCGTTTGTGTGGGTGTGGGTCTTACATGCGCGGTTGGATTATTATGAAATTTTTTTTTTTTTTTTTTTTAATGGACGCGCGCGCGTATTGCATAACTATATATATGTATGTATGTTTGTGTGTTTGGTTTCGTGCCGCCGCGGAATACGGAAGCGTAAACGAACTCCGTTGGCGATTCGTGACTATAAAGTTGGGTGAGGGAGGAAGAGAGAGACACAGAGCTAATGTTGTGTTATTTGCTGCGGCGTTTTGCGCCGCGCGATTAGTGTGTATACATCGCGAAAAAGTCGTTATATATCGGGAATCGACAAAAAGCGAGGCGCGCGCGCACGCGGCAACGGCGCGTGAATCACGTCGAATGAACCGTATAATATAACTCTTTCTTTCGTGTATACGCGGTTCGTGACTTGGAATATTCCTTTGTCTCCGCGTACTTTACATTAGACTTCGTTACATAAACATATACTGGCCCGCGCACGGTATATATCCATTAAAAAAAAACGTAAGAAAAATATCGAATTCAAATTGGAAAATTGAAAAGAAAAACAAAACAAAATATAAAGGATAGGTATAAGATTAACTCACCTTGTTCGCTGCAGGCAGAAGATGCGGTCTCCTGGAACCCGCAGGAAGTCAAGCGCAGGATCGACCTGTGGCAGCGTCTGTTCCGATGGTCCGATTTCCGTCAGCTTTAGTCTGCAAGAACTGCAAAGTAACCGGCGTTAATTACCGAGCACTATCATAACCTCCCATTGTGCTCTCCCTTAATATCAATAATGACGCGTAAGTATAACGCGGCCGTCATTGTATGACCCACCACCTATGCAGCCGACGACCGACGCGCGGAATTTTCAATATTTAAGGTTCTCGCGTACGCGCGTGCGCAGTTCTGCGCTACTGAGCGATAATAAGGCACCGATTGACAAAGTAGCTGGGGCGACTTGATTTATCGGTATATACACGGCGGGTTGTTATGCGTTAAGGCTTTGTGTGAATAATGGATTAGAGGAAATTTAAGAAATAAGTCGTCGGATGAGTCGCGTTGATAATTTTTGTTTGAAACTCTTTAAGTAGATATATACGAATAGTTATAAGTGTACCGAGAAATTGTAATTTACTGGAATCTCGATTAATTTCGAATACTTATGGCAGGGGTATTCATTGATCACTCATTTAAAAGAAAAGAGAAGAATATATCAAAATTCATTTCTTATGCGACCTTATTGCATATTATTGATTTAAAATTTACATGCAATTACTCGAAAGTTGTCTAATATGGCTCATCCCTTATTATACAACTACGCGACTGATAAATTATTCTACATAGAAGGCCGAATCAATTTCGAATTTTCTGAACAATTATAGTCCCATATCGTCGTATAATCCTCCATCGACGACAGTCCTTCGATGCAAATCAATCTCAATTCGCCATCACATACATTCATCTCCCTACACTCTCTCGTATCACTCAAACCCAATAAAATAATTCACCTCCTCACGTGGACCCACTACTCTCCATATATCTTCACTACCCCGAGCACTTCTCTTCACCCATCGCCCATTTCTTCCGGCTTAAAAAGTAACGACGAGCACGCGCGCGTGTGATTCCGAGTAGACACTTTCGCGCGCACTGTGTGCCTCTCCGCGTTCCGTTAGACGCCACGAGGAGCGCACGCGTCTCCGCCACCACCACCACCACCGCCACCGCCGCAGCAGCAGCAGTCGTTGCTCCTTTGTGCACCGCCGAGGAAATCCTATACCTGCGAGCGAGACCTAAGAGAGATTTTTTTGCTTGCCTGCCGCAGCACTGTGCGATCTGTGTGTATATGCGATTAAATGTGAGCGAGCCGTGATGATGGCACGTGCCGTTCCTTCAAAATGCAACACTAGCGCGAGCCCGCACGGGGATCGGGTTACCTGCACGCCAGCGAGCTTCTGCGCGTGCGATGATGCGGCTGATCTTTCAGCGTCGTTTGGACGAAAGAGAGAGAGCGAATGAGTGAGAAGAGAGCTGAGGGTTGCACATCAGTTGATTCTGGACGATTTCGCGTCTTTATTAGGTGGGAAAGTGAGATGAGGGCGCGATCGCGTGACGGTTTATGTGTCACCTGCGCGCCTGTGTATATATCCGAGTCGAATTTCGCTTTTGTGAATCTTTGCCGGTGACGTTTATTATTCGCGCATTATATATTATAGTTTCGTTCGGGTTTAGCGTATAGATATATTATAGGCGTGGACGGTAGATTTGCGCATCGTTCGAGGAAAAAGAAGCAAGCAAAGTTATCGCGTACGATGCGCGACTTTCCGACTATAATATATCGCGTAAGTGCGGAAATAAAACACACGTTTACCCGCGCGATAATACACAGCTGGGCGACCCGGTCATTACTCGCAATCCGCAGTCTATAATAAATCAATTCTAACCCATAATATGGTTCATAATATGGTTAATTTTCTACCAGAGAATCATTAATAACTTCACTAATATATAGGCACAATCGCGTCTATAACTATAATTCCCCCTTTCAAAAAAAAAACCATATATATTCAATAAATTGTTTTCAGCGCCAAGTCGATTTTCACTAAAAGATTAATGTATACATATATATTACACTAAAATAATTGCGTATAATATTTACCATTCTGTGACAGTACCCGACTTTACACGGGAAAAAAAAAATTTATATATAGAGTATAATTACGAACGCACGATCCCCGTAACCGACTCGTCTATATACTCCACCTTCCTTATCACTTGCGACCACACACTTACCGCAAAAGAAAAGAAAACCGAAACTGAAATTCACGATGCGCATGAAATATTCACAAGTGACACACTTTTTGTTTTTTTTTTTTTTTTTTGCGCGGGAGCTCGTACGACATGTGCACCTGACGCGCGCGCGGGGACCGCGCGCGCCAAACTGTCCGCGACGCTCGGACCGTTTTCTCGAAGGAACACTGGACTCTCGCGGCGAGTATAAGTATAAGAGGTATTGTGTGTTATACGAGCGGCGCGCGGCCGAAAGTCTCTCGCGTGCGCCGCGGCGCGCTAATAGCCGGGGCATTACGTAAACTTTCGTGTCGTTGCGTATATATAGCCGCGTTGCAAATGTCGAGCGAGAGCCGCCGCGCAGCGCAAAATGTGAATATAAGTGAGGCGCGGTGGGGGAGGAAGTGCGGCAGGAATTGTCTTCTTGGCGAGGATGCAAGGCGGAGGTGAAGCGGCGCCGGTTTGGTTTCCGATTCCGATTTGCGCTTGGTTCAGGACGATTGGGACGGTTGCAAATGCGCGCGTATATGTGGGTGGGGGGAAAGTGGATTGAGAGTAGGGTTTGGATTCGCGTTGGTGTCGATGGTTGTGGAGAGATGAATTTTTAGCGAGTTTTTAAGAAATAATTTGAATTATTTTCAAGAGTTTTAAAGGAAAACGTAGGAAATTAATTATTTGTCAAATTTGTATAGTATATTTTTAATTTATAATCGTGTTATTGTACATTTTTTTACGGGATACGTGATTAACTACGGTATTTTTTTTTAAATATATTTTAATTCCTCGAATGATGAATCATAAAATGTTTTGAGATTTTTTTCGTTGTTTTCGTTATGCTCATGAACTGAATATTTTATTTATGTAAGTTATCACTAACATTGATAATATTTTTAGTATTTGATGTCGGAAGGTAAGATAATATTTAATTTTTCAAATGTAAAATAAGAATATCGCCTCTGAAAGATAAATGCTCAATGACTGCTTTAACGTCAAAGGCGACGCTTCCTACTTATAAATAAATTGCTCCAACTAACTACATTGGCTTTTAATTATAAGCTTGCGGAGCTCGGCTATAAGTCAATGAAATTTGCATATTCTAGGAATGCCTTCTCTCTAAATTCGAATAAGTAAAAATCTCACTTATTTTACAAGTGGTCAGTTTTGTCACTCATTAATAAGTTACATTTTCCCTTATTCGATAAGTAAATAATTTTGTCACTTTCAAATAAGCGAAATTTTGGCATTTTACATAATTTAACAACACTTAACTCGGAAATAAGTAAATTTTTCACTTTTTCTGTATGTTAACGAGATTCTCACCTATGAATAAGTGAAGTTTTTACTAATTTCAATAGTGAATATAACAAAAATGAACATAGAGTAAATGACCGACCTTGTTTGTATACATACGTAAGATTCTACGCAATTGTATGAAAATGCTCGCTGAAATATGTGGTCTCTGTACGCCCTAATGATATCAACGTAAGATTAATCACGAAATAAAGTTATATTAAACAATTTATTATTATAAATGTTTAGGAGGGCACTGATACATGTAAAAAATAAAAAATAACCGTTCATTATAGGCATTCAAGAGATACGACAACGTATTTTTGTAGTAGCATGCAACGATGGAATTATTAAAAGAAAAATAAATCAGATATTGTTAGGGCGTTCTACTTATTGTTTAAAATATTTTCTATTTAAGGTTGAATATCCTATATTATTGAACCACTTTTTCTGGTTTATTGAAAGATGTATCTATAGTGTCACGTCTAAAAATTAATCGAGATGAATCGAGCGATAGTGAAAACTAATAAATAATTTATTGAAATAAATATTTTTTATACATTCGTATATTCGTATATTATACATATAATAACTCTTCCTCAAAAAATTTTTTTTTTGAAATAATATATAATATCTAATATTATTTCGGAAATTGGCTTCCGTACTATTATCGTAATTGTATAATAATGGTATCCACTTGCAGTATATTATATGTTCACTTAGTGAGTAAATGTAATTTTATTTCACAGGTAAAATAATGCTAAGCTGTTAAATAAATGAAATGTTTACACTTATTTAGTAGGTGAAATAATGTTTACTTTTAGAGTAAATCCAATAGTTTTTACTCATTGATCAAGTGAAAAAGTATTACTCAATAAATAAGTGAAATCGTTTCTACAATAGACGATCGATTTATTGAATAAGTCAATTAGCTTCTACAAGACTTTTTCCTTTCCAAATAAGTGTATATTGACGTGTAATAAGTGAATTTTCACTTATTTGAATTTAGAGAGTTCGGCAAATAAACCAAAACACTTTTCGCGAAAATGCGGCGCACTGGTGACGAAGAAAAATATTATGAATCGTATACTCACGTTCGAATCACGGATACCGGCCAATTATTTATTCCAGATTTCATGCACCGACCGAATGATTTCTTTCCAGATAACTTTTTCAAGAATATAAAAGAAATGTATGGTGTGCGTGGTTTTTTTTTATTCAATCAAGCTATATCGACACGTTTTTAAAATCGCCAATAAATTAACTAAATGATTATACATATATGTAAGATGTTTATATTATAAATTACGCGATTCTTTGAAAATGATTATTTTTTTAATGCCACTGAAACCAGTTATTTCCAACTACATATTTATAAAAAATAGAGAAACGAGCAACAACCGAGCGCAGTATGTGGTTTAACGCGAGAAAAAAAGAATAAGATTACAGTCACGAAATTTGCATTTCAAAGTACAACTATACTATATATATATATATATGAGGCTGCTATAAGAAAACAAACGATAATACATAATATTCCACGGGAGAAGGTCGCGCACACATCCATCCGATCTATTGCGACTACATGCAGGTAAATAAACATCTATCAGCGAATCTAAATATTCATTTAATTAAACAAATTAAACATTCAAGATTAAACACACATTACACACACACACGCGCGCGCAGTGCGTGCGTCAGGCTCGCGCACTTTCGCCATTCAATATATTTACTTATTATATTGCCTGATTATTTATTGGAATCCGCTCGCGCACTATATTTACATCGCGTTTATACTTATGTTTGATTATCTCCCGCTCGATTTATCTACCGCGAGGTGACGATCTCCCGGGTTATTTGTTTACCGGAGGGACACGAGCGCGATACTGCGGTGCAGCGGCTCGGTTGCGAATAGGTATAGATAGCGAGTTGAGCAAAAAAAAAAAACATATATAATATGAGCGTCGCACTTTTCCGTCGATTGGGCGGAATTATTATTTCAGATAATTGCTGCAAATTAGCTGACGTCAAAGTTGTACCGGCCGCAGACAGGAAAAACTAAATGATAATACTATATACGCGCCGAAGCGAGGAGGTGTGATAGCGATCGGACTGTGGATTGATAATTTTGTTTTAAGGGCGATTCTCGATTCGGGTTTATGGTTTTATGGGAGGCCACGTCAAGGTGAGATCGGCTTCGACATATATTCGAGTGCAGGTGAAGTAGCCGCGATTGAGTTGTGTCGAACGGAGATTATGGGCGAGGAGTGTGATGATGATGACGTAAATCAATTGCGAGATAAGAGAGTTATGGGTTGTGTGTGTGTGTGTGTGTGTGTGTGTGTGTGTGCATATATACGAGATGGAAAATTTTATTGGCGGCGTTGAGTAGTGCGCGCGTCAGCACTGGTTAATTAACAATGTGCTCGAGTTTGTTAGACTGTCGTATGTCGCATCTTAACTGTCTTACAGATTACGAGATATCGAGTAATTGTTGCTGAATATGCGTGACGGTTTCGAAGTTTCGCGAAATTCGTATATCACGCAGAGCGTTGTAACGATTTCTTTTCTCTGGGTACAGTATTTAGAATGCTTGATAATCCGGTGTAAGCTCTTAGCTATCTCTGAATTTAAATTTGCGGTAAAAAAATGTATCTACGCGAGTGAACATATATTGTTGTATCTACTCGTGCGCAGTTGAAATTTATCTCTATACCGTGTTTCCTTAATGAATTTATATAAGGGCATTTATAAAAATTTTTATTTGAACAAAATTGACCGATCTTTGGGAATTTCCAATTTGCTATGCGTGACGTCTATTATGGAAACCGAAAAATATTTTAACCAGGTGTACAAGCAACTATAAAGATAAGTATAATACTGCAGCAATAATGTCAAATTTACTATCGAGACAGTGATAATCATTAACACTTGATGATTTAAAGCGATATATCATTACCACAAAGTTCTATTTTTACGTTCACTGAAAATATCTCAAATTTCACGTACAAGTATTTATAAGCTTTAATTCTGAGCGTGCCTATACATATCCCAGAACAAATGATGCGATCAATGACGCACAAGTCATAATCGTCAGTTGCAGCCACAACAACGCTTACAGGCTCCGATTACCACCAACTTAAATTTGTATAGAGATATTCCCCTACGTAATACATAGATCAAAAAGCATAAGGCACCGCTTGAATTTCCTCAGATTGCGCCACGATGCACCACCGCGGCATTATGTATATGTAACGTCTCGTGAGAGAAAACTCTCGCGTGCGACAAGTTCGCGTTTCCGCGCGCGCGTGTGTTTTCTTCGTTTCCTTACTTACTCCTTCGCGTGCGCGAGGAACGGCACGCTGCTTTTGACTCGTATTATACTTAAATATATACAGCGATATGAATTACCAATTAATGCATCATGGGTTCGAGAGGCTGTCGCGAGTGAATTCGTCAGGGTAATGAGAGAGCTACTTAGTTGCAGAGAGGAAAAAAAATCGCGTTGGTATATGGAGCAGATTTTTATTTTCGCAGATGGTGTGATCATGTCTGACGATCTTATGATAGACGGTTATAAGTGGGCA
Source organism: Torymus sinensis (assembly GCA_030522985.1). NCBI lineage: Eukaryota > Metazoa > Arthropoda > Insecta > Hymenoptera > Torymidae > Torymus > Torymus sinensis. Next base: position 2,636 of record JAPYZP010003261.1, on the reverse strand, counting down.
ATTGGCGATTGCCGTCGTTGGGCAAGAAAAAGGTATATGAATATTTATGGGGTATCGGTATACGCGTTATTATTGTAATATGTGTTACGCGGTATTTTATAATATCGTTGAAATGTGAGACGAATTTCACTCTCGGAACTGATCGAGTACAAGTACTTTGTTCCCAATCGTCATATCTATTTTTCATGTTCATTGTTGCGCATTGTGCAGCGAGGATTGAGAAAAGTTTTTGGTATAATGAGCAAGCGGAAAATCGAAAGCGTGTAATGAGAATTTGGACACGGTCCTACGACCTTTCCTCAACCTACATTTTTATCGATATACAAGCTTCCTGTCTTTATCAAATTTCATCATTCTCATTAATCTTTGCAAACACTTGAAGTGTTATTTGTTGGGCATTAATTACTTTTAATTTTTAATTCTGCTGTCACTCGTCCTCCGCGAAGACAACAATTCTATATCATATCGGAGAACGACAAACTTTTTATCTCAAACTATAATCTTTAGATTAGTATAAATTGAGTTGCTATCGTCATGTTCGAAATTCTTCGTTTACACGTGTATTTTTAACGTTGTTCATTTTTTTTTCTCTTTTGGATTTTCATATTTATTTTTTTATGAATCGCTTTATCAAATAACTAATATTTTCGATTGATAACTTAGTTTCGGGCCATGACATTAAAATGAAATTATAATTTAAATTTAATTGTTTTCAAGATAAAAAAAATAAGCGTTCGTCAATAAAGAATATCGACTTGAAAATAATAGCTTTTGTTTGGATTATTTTCTCTTTTTTTAGAATAAGTTACGTAACCTGAAAAGTATATCAATTTAGTTACACACATACATATCGACGTTTTCTTTATATAATAAATGCGCGTTCACGATAAGTATGTCAATAATTTACAAAAGCAGTTCAACCTCAAAATACATCAGACTGAAATTTTCCGTGGTACACCGCTGCATTAGCGATCGACTGTACAGTTATATCCACAAGTTATACATAGGCATTAAAGTATACTCCAAAAATTGCTAATGTAAACTAATTTAACTCAATTCACTCTCAAATGTCGTTACCCCGCGCCACACGTACAGTCTTTCGTAAATTTTGGAAGAAAGTGCCCGAGAATTCGATTTTTATCAGCCGTACATTATCTCTAAAAATTCGTGCATTGCGCAAATAGCCGCGCCGCGTGTACTCTCTTAATTATAACCGGTGCGGGCGCTCTTCAAAACACTTTGCTTTATACACATTCCGAAACGTTCTCGCGCGATATTTCATTATCGTCTTGCGCGCGCACGTGTAATATAGGTAGAAAGCGTAGAAATTTTGCCTCGCGCAAGTTTGTTTCGTGGAATAACCACCAAAACTTCCCATTGGCGCGCGTATACATTAGTAATCGGACTATATACACAGCGGGAAATCCCGCAGTCCCGCACTACATAATCAAACTCCCCCGCATTCATCCGAAAATTGTCCCCAACCCGCATATCGCGCGTTGCACAAAGCCGCGGGGCTTCGTTCATTCACAACGCAACAATGTATAATATATATATATGTAATATACTCACTGGGGAGACACATTTCGGTGAATTTGCGCCAGCGTGCCCAGCTTAGTCGAGTAGCGCTTGTCCAGCCTAGTGGCCTTACTACTCCTCCTCCTCCGGCTACCGGCGCGGTTTATTCCGCTTGGCAGGGCTCGCCTCGCCGAAATTCGCTCTCTCACAGGAGCGAACGCGCGACAGTGGAGTTATCTGAGAGCGAGCTCCGTGCAGGAGAAAATGGAGCTCCGCTCGGGCGTGAAGAGAGCGCGAGTAGGTTGTACAAAAAAACGGGCGAGAGAGCCGGCGATGCTTCGATCACGAAGATTGGTAATTGGTATAGTTCCTTGTTTTTTTTTTATTCTCTTTGCTTTTTGCTTTCTCACACTTGCAGCGCGAGAATTAAAAGTCGTTGTAAACGTTGCGTAGAGGTATTATAATCGAGAGTAGATAATACGTGTGCAGCGAGAGGACACTACACAGGCAGCACGCACAGTACGATTGTAATATATAAAGAGCGGCGAGAGAATGAGAAGAGGACTGTTCGGCGCACGCGAACGCACTTGACTGATAAAGACGGCGGCTCCGCGGCCCGTTTAGTAGTTCCTATACGGTCTCTCTCTTTCTCGCTCTCGCGCTTGTTATACTCTCGTTCTCACTCACTCGTCGCTCGCTCAGGCGCGCTCGTCTCTCTCTCTCTGTGTGCGTGCGTACGGCGGTGCGCAAGATCGCGCGGCAGCCGCACAGCACGTGCACGACGTCTTCTCAGCCGCACTCTCGCGCACACCCACACTCACTTGTATATCTATGTATATACACGCACTTGGCGGGAATCGGAGTAGGAGGCGGGCAAAGAAGAGAAGAAGAAGAAAAAAATCAACGACGACGACGGTTGCTGCTGCTGCTGCTACACTAGCAACTCCCCACCGGCGCCGTGGACGCCCGGCGTTTCGGACAACCGCTGTCACTGGACATTGTATACACTGACCGCGTGGGTGGTATAATCGTACTGAACCTGCGCGACGGTCACTCGATTCCTTTTATATGCGAGCGCGCGCGCAGGTGTGATTACCGTGGGGGACTTTTCTTTTTTT
>JAPYZP010003260.1:0-11837 GCA_030522985.1 Torymus sinensis | reverse complement strand
TATCGAAAAATGGTAATGGAACTTGTTTCTTAGAATTTCGCGCTCTATACGAAGATCTTGTGTAAGACATACATTTTCAGAACAAGTTGTATATATATATATAGTAGTCTATAAATATGAAGTAAATAAGCAATATCTTTTTGATAATTACAATTTTGTTGTAGACATTAATTTTTGTAGCTCTGTCAAGGGATTATTTGAGTTTCTGTTGTTTTTACTTGAAACTCTGGTTTTGCTAGATTTAGAGTTTGTAACACCAATTATCACTGGCTCATTGCAGCCTTTAAACATTAAACTATTATCTTCACTACTGCTGTCAGTACAGGAATTGAAACTTTCACTTTTAAAAGAGTCATTACTCAATGATGAAGGGTATAACGATGAAGTAGAAAAGTTTTTAATGCTATATTTAGAATAAAGTTCTTTGTTGTTTGTTCCATTTTCATTGTTACTGTTAGAAATATGTCTATCCATTAATTTCTCACTAATACTACAAATACTATCATTGGATTTTATTTCATCATTACTGCTGTCATTATCATGGCTAGCAAATGACAGAGAAAATGGTAATGCATAGTTATTCTTACTATGCAGTCTTATTTGTTTTTTGTTGTCAGCACTATCATTATTGAAGTTAGCATGTGATGAAGATTGAATTTTGCAATTAAGATTATTTTCTTCTGAATTACTGTTATTAGAGTATATACTTTCTTTACTCAATACTATTTCATAGCTACTACAAATATCTTTTTTAGAACTTTGTTCTTCACCAATGCTTTCATTATTAAGACCAACACATGACGAAGAAGATTGTAGAGAAGTAGATAATCTATATCTCTTTAAAGCTTCTAATTTTTTCTGTGAACTCATAATATTTGGCGACAAAGAATTTGACTCATTAGAAATTGAATTACAAGAAATATTTTCAGATATTACATCTACTGGACATTCAGAATCCAATAAATCTTTCTTTTTTGTACATTCCAAATATTGTTTAAAAGCAATATTACTAGGTGTGCATCTGAATGTTCCAACATGTGCTAATTTATTAGCCACCATCCATTCATTTACATAAACTCCATCTGCATCTTGCTCTGTATCAATCAGATGTATACTCATGAAGTTGCTCTGGAAGATATAGATATAAAGTAAGTAAAGGAATAGAATAATATATACTCAATAGAATATATACTCAATAGAAAAATAGTATACGCAACGTGTAGGCTCGTCCTGTCTGTCGCCCGAGCGTAGCTTGTGTGGGACATACACGATTCTTGTGACAATCATCTACTTTGTGGACTTGTTGCATAATATACTATTTTTGAACTGAGTGTGCAAAACTCAACTTTCCATGCGTGTTTTGCGTGTTGAAAGCTTATATTTGCCGTATTTCCAAAGAGCAGTCGCTTTCCTGTTCCTTGGAAATGCGTGCGCTTTCCACTCCCAAAATTCGCATTGAAAATCAAGTGCTTTGCGTACTAGTTGCACAATGTACTATTAAATCGCAATTATTATATACCTCTTCTTTAACATTGACAATAGAAGCAACAAAAGATTTCTCCATTACTTTCTCTACAAATTGTTTGACAACTGCTATAGACCACTTGTCTCTACCAATTGGCATCACATTGTATAAACTACAAGGTATAGCTTGTGCAGGTACAATTGAAAATCTTTTGTTTAAAAAATATAACTGATTTGGTTTGTAACTGTAGGTTGTTCCATAGTCGTAAAAATATACCTGAAATTAAAAAATAGTTCAAATTTTTAGATGTTTATAATACTATTGATTATTCGTTTTTAAACTATAATTGATCTTTTTATTTTAAATATTATACTTACATCTACTTCATCGGGTTTAACTTTTCTTATCATTCCTCGATGCCATGTATCATCAAAAGTGCAAGCAATATGCAATCCTTTTTGGATTAATATTGGTGGTACTTCATATTTATCAATATTTCGCAAGTTATAAAATTCTCTAAAAATATACAAAGCATACATCATTTACTGCTTAGCTCAATAAAGCAAATAACAACATTAAAATTTGTATCTTTCTATAATTGGAATCTTTGCAATAACTTAAATTTCATCCAATATTTACTTACTGCAATACATTCATCATTTTGTCCCTCTTTTTTTTATTTTCTCTTAGTATTACCCAGAATTTTGTTGGACTAAATACTTCCGAAACAACCACATCAATAAATTTGTTTGTGTCATCACATAAAGAAGTAACTCTTATATGATCAATAGTATCATCAATACTCATAAAATCATCTGGGATAATTTTTTTAGAAACAATTGGAGACTACAAATTAAGAATATGAAAATATAAACATATTATATGATAAAAATATAAAGTATACAAAATATTAAGATACCTATTTTATATTAAAATAAGGCAAAGTGAAAAATATATTTATACACACCAGATTTTTTATTGGAATTGCTTCAGGATCATTTGTTTTACTTTTGGTTAATCCATTATTGAGGTCAAATGTTAAATTATTTTTTGTATTTTCAAGTGAAATTTCCGATTTCCTGGCATCTATAACTTTCACCTTCTGAATATTTGGTCCTTTTATTATTTTAAAAATATCAGGTAAGGCACCTACAAATTCTATTATACAGCTGAATCCTAAATCAATATATTCCAAGTCTAATCCATATTCTTTAACATACAGTGTTGGAAGTTCATAACACCAAATTCCATCTGCATGTTTCTCTATTAAATTTTGTAAACGCTTTTTCGTACTTTCTTTTACTAAGTCTCCTGTAGAATTTGAAAACATTAAGTTTTCACTACTAATATTTTGCAAATTTAGTGCATTATTTTTTTGAATATTTAATTCATGGGAATTTTTGTTGCCATTTGTTGATTCATTCTTCAAGTATATATAATTATCATCATTAATTAGTAAATGAGATAATTCAATTAATTGATTATTTAAATCATCTATATTATAAAAAGCACCTTTACCAAGATCATTTGTAATTTTAGTAAGTACAGCAGTTTTACTTATACCTAGATTCTTTTTTGGAGATGACTTTGTTAAATCTTGTAACACTGTTTTTAAAATGCGAGGATCAATAAGATTCTGTCGTCTATAGCTTGATCTGGCTTTTTCAGTTTTTGAATTCGTTTTTTGTCTGGCAACCAAAGAACTAATATGTTTTGTTCTTTCAGTATCGATATGATATGCACATAACTGACCTTTATTATTATGCCTAAGGTGAAGTACATCAGGCATACTATTTAAAAAATCATTTAAACTTGTATAATAGAAATCTTTATAAGGAATATCTTGATCCATTTCTTCTTTATATATTTTGTTTAACTTAGGTAGTGTTACATCGCGACTACCCACTGAAATTAGCAAAGCTCTTATAGCTGTTTTCATATCTTCCAGCTTTTTCAAGCTTGACGAACTCATTGTTCCCGGCATCATTTTAACTTCGTGATGGTTTCTATCTTGATTAATTTACCGTGAATAGAAGTTACGGTTAGTGACTTATACACAATATTATCCACAGAAATAATAAAATTCACACTTCATATTCATCCTCCATTTCACCGAGAATAAACCTTTTTGTCTAACCTTATATTCTTTGCACAAAAACATTATACACCTATACTTAATTTGAAGCGCCCACCTTGTGACCTTGCGAGTTCCAACTTTAGGTGATGCAGGTCATGCTTCCACTCTCCAAACTCCACACGATCAAAACATCTGAGGAATACCGGAGTCCGGAGCCTACGGTATAAGTACTCGGGCTGTTGCGCTGCCGGCTGCGCTGCGTCACACTGCGCGCTGCTACATGCTCGACGGCTCCACCACGACGCTGATTGGTTAATATTTATAAGTCAACCAATCAACGCCATGGACGCACGGCGGCGCAGTGGACGTAGCGTGGGGGAGCGTCGCGCGTCGCGCGGCGCTATATTTCTTCTTTCGTTTTATTGGCCGTGTGTACCTATAGGTTCCTAATTTTATATGTTTACAATTTTACATAAGTATACATTCTCCCCGACTGGGTAGGTGTAGGTATATATTGCAATTTCTCGGTATCCGGCTCCCGCTAGAGCGGGGAATAATATTTACTAAATAGTCCTGGCGCCCGCAGAGCGTGGCCGATTGAGGTCCAAAGTTTTTCTTGCGTATTTTGGGCATTTTGGCCCGCAGAACACGAATTTCAAGGGTCATAAACCGGAAAATGGTCAGAAAATTGGTTATCGACAATTTTCCGGGAAATTTTCATTTTTTTGCTCAAGACAAAAAACCGCTGCCAATTCATGGCACGTATAAGCTTCCTCCAAATTAATTTATCGATCCTATATGTATATTATATATTTAAAATTTATAATATGTTTATTTATTATAAATAATTGTGTACATATTATAAAAATTGAAATTATACTTCTAATTTTGATTTTTTTAATGGTGCATTATAATTTTCGTTATCCTCTTCTGTTATTGATAATAAAATATCGTTGATTGTTGATTTGATAAGTACATATTTTTTGTTTTGAGCAAAAAATGAAAATTTTCCGAATTTCCCGGAAAATTGTCGATAACTAATTTTCTGACCATTTTCCGGCTCATCACCCTCGAAATTCGTGTCCAGCAGGCCAAAATACGTAAGAAAAATCTTATGGTCACCCGTGGACCTCAATCGGCCATGCGAACCATCTGGGCGCCGGGATGCGTGTTGTGCACGACTCGAAATACATAATTACCTACTCAACTTCCATGCATAAAAAAATGCTCTATCATGCTCTCGTCAAAAAAATACGATGTGTAACACGGAAAGAAGAGCTTTTTCAGACTTGAGCCACTCGAATGAAGTGTTTTCAGCACTCGTCCAGCTCACCCTATAGCTTGTAACACAAGAAAACTGTATAGTGTTTTTCAAACAATTTTAAACGTTTTACACGGAAATGGCCAAATTAAATCCTATTAAAACAGCCGAAAATCGACTATTTCAGGTGTATTTAGGCGTTAAAAAGTGTTTTCCTGGGTTTAACTTGTCAGGAATTGATTATACAAAAAATAATTGTCAGTAGAAAATATTTTTGTTTAGATATTATATCTAGAACTTCTATATCTAACATTTTTTTATAAAATAAAATTCTGTCAAGTAACGAGGAAAAATCGATTATATCACTATTCCATTTACAAACATCATAGAAAACGCCTAAAATGAATGAATTCTAGAAGGAAAATAGGTTATATACATTAAATTGTTAGTTTTTCTGAGGCTACAATTTTCACTCTGATGAAAATATAAGGCTCTCGAGAAGCGGTCGTGACTAAAAAAATGCCTATATGAGATGATGGAGTTACAAAGACTGGACTTCATTTTTAGATATCAGAAATCGACTTTTAAAACCCCGTTGAAATTCATATTTTATACAAATACTTTTATTGTGATGGTATAATAATGTCAAACAAGATATTTTTTAAAATCGTATTTTATTTTAACAGAACGCGCATAGTGAGATAAAAACTCGACACAGGCGTTAAAAATTTTGTTCAATATTACAATTTCTATATACTGTGCACAACACATACTTATAAGAATGTTCATAAAACAGCATACAGTTGCATTCAATCATAATAGATTCACTGCTGCATACAAAGAAATGTGTTATAAGAAAAGGACAAATGCTTAAAGAATAGTCTTGCTCTCATTTAATCATTGACTCCTTTTTTCTTTCTCTCTTTTCTTCATTCACTCTTATTTTTATATGAACGCAATACTATAAACTATGAACAAAATGATGTGTTTTATGGCACACATGCCTGCTATCTCAATGTGGTCAAATCGCACAATGACGCACGGAATGTGAACCTTGTGAAAAAAATCAATGCACTTATTGATAATTTATAATTAATATAAAAAAACAACATTCATTATAACTATTCTTTATTTGGTTTTCTTCTTCGTGGTCCCTCTGCATTCGTAGATAGCTCCTTCTAAAAGAATTTGAATTTTTTTTTAAACGTGATGGCTAGATTATTTTGAAAAAAAAAAGAAATATAATTAATCATAGATCTTGTACCTTGCTCTTTGTAATGACTTCGTCAGTTCCGTCTTCATCTTTATCCTCAGTATCCTCTACTGATTCTTCGGGTTTATCCTCACTAGCATCATTTTCAGTACCTTCATTTTCTGCAGCTACATTAAGTTCATCTTTATCTTTTTGAAGTAAAGGTTCACTCTCAGCTTCAACTTCTTCTTTATTAGCGTCTTTATCCTATTATTGTAAAGTATATACAAGTTTGGATGTTAATCATTATTAAAAAATATGATATTTTATAAAATACCACTGGCTCTAATCATGCACTACAACTACTACTGGCACTACTATACCTGACTTGTAAAGCAGCAACAATAAATAATCAGCATAACAGGTAGGCCTAGCAATATAATATAAACAGTCCATATCCATGGGTGATCAGCAGTAAATTGTAAGATTCCTTGCCAAAGACCAGACTACATAAAACATATTAATCAAACGAAATTACTCAATGCTCTTCTAAATTATTTAAAGACATCACTTATTCTTGGTTTTTAACATTTATAATATTAAATTACAAGCCTAGTCAACTTCATAATAAATACATTACTTTAAATATTAGCCCATAATTTGTAATATTTTACAAAGCTTTAAGCTTTTTAGGTCGATTCAAATTTACATCGAAACTGCTTTAATTTTACAACAAAATTTACAACTTGGTTATTTTTTACCGCGTACCTCTCGTGCTCTTGAGATGAGAAAGCACAAATAAATACAAATGGGAATAGAACAATATACAAAATAGGCAGCCCACCATCCAGGTTTATAATTCATGTTTCTCATCATTTTACCCCAAAAAGTTTCCTAATTGAAATTTTTTATTATAATACAATTATTTTTGAGTAAAAAAAAATTTACTAGCAAGGATTGCACACCCTCCTTGAAACGGATTTTAACGGGCCTTTAAAGGTCGATTTCTGGTATCTAAAAATGAAGCGGAGTGCTCACAATTTTTCGTATAATGGACCCTTTTTTTCGAGATATAAATCTCAAATGTGCTACATTTCGTTAAAAATTGATATCTTCTATTTACTGTGACTTTGCAATTATTTATATTACGAAAACGAACAAAACAAACGATAAAAGTAGACAGCAAAAACTAAAATTTAAACTGTTTTGTTAAAAAAATATTAATTTTTCAGGAAATTACGAGCAATCAAGGATAGAGTACGAAAATAATTAAAAATATGGCCAACTAACTCGTATAAAAAGAAGGCAAAGCAAAAGCGTCGTTTTCGTACCAAACATAAATACAAACGACTGGCAATAGAAGAGACATCTTTTTTTAACAAAATAGGGTATATTTGACATTAGAGTGCCCACATATCAAGAAAAAAGGACCATTTGACGGAATTGGGAGCACTGGGCTTCAATTTTAGATAATAGAAGTCGACTTTCAAATCCCTGTTAAAATCTGTTTCCCGGAGGGTGTGCACTCTCCTTATAAATATAATAAATTTCAGTTTAAAAATATAGAACAATAGTATATTACGATACGTGTGACTAAAGTGGCTCTTTTTGGCACGGCGTGATGTTAGTGCCCGAACGCAGCGAGCGCGCTAAATGCCGTGCAATAAGGAGCCACTAAGTCACGAGTATCGTACATAATTTTATAGCACTGCCTCCCTTAAGCCCGCTGTCACGCCTACCGTGCCAAAAGTAGTCCATTTTTGCACCGTGCGATTAGCGCACGAGCATAGCGAGTGTGCGGGCTTAGGTCACACCGTGCTATAAAATTAATTTTTTTAACACGTGCATGAAAACGCCCTTTTTTATGCCTGTAAATTTTTCTTCAAAAATTTTATTTTTCTATTTTAATTTTGTAATTAATATAAATTTATTAAACATTATTTATTCTGTTTATTTTTATAAGTATGTTAGACGACTCAAAAATCCCAAATCTCTATCCACTTTTGTCATAAAAAGGGCCTATTTCTGCACCAATTAAAAAAAAATATGATGTGTAACAGGGGGAGAACTTTCTCCCCTTCTTGCACAATGTACTATTACATCTAAACAAAGGTATTGTTACTTACGGCTTCTATGGCAATTCTTTGTTTACGAAGATCAAATGTATCTTCTGCCCATTTTTTAGCTACCAGTTCATCATCAGTGACAATAATGTTGTCAAAAAGTATGTCAGGTGACATAGACCATAATTCGAATCCGACTGCATACTAAGAAAGAAATAAATTCAAATTGAGGAAAAGAAAGGCTAAGAAAAAGATGTTTCCTGAAAGTTAAACTTACAATAGGAGTCATTTTGAAAGGATTTTCGTCATTAAAGTAATCAGGATTGTGGATCAATTTAGGTTTCCACTTTCCCTTATAATTAGGATTATTTACTAGAGGTGGAAGCCATTTGCCTTTGTACTGGGGATTACTAATTAACTTCTTGTTGTATGGACCACAGCCAGGTGCCTCAAGGCATTTCGGATTTTGAATTTCTGGTGGTTCCCATTCCCCATCCATTTCCTCATCCCAATCTTCTGGCTTAACAGATTCAGGGTTTGGAATAGTTGCAGGTTCATCTTCTAACCAACCTTCGGGCATTACATCATTTTCATCAAAAATTTGAGCAGGAGCATCTTCATCCCAATCCTCGGGCTTCACAGCAGATGGGTCAGGTATTTTTTCTCTTTCATCCCAGTCTTCAGGTCTTTTGTCATTTGGATCTTCAATCTCGAGTGGTGGGTTCACTGGTGGTGCAAAGTCATCAAGTAATGATCCTTCATTGACAACAGTCCCATCGACCTTAATTACAAAAGTATTGTCTGGGCGAACAATTAAGGTGTACAAATGCGGCTGCTTATCTTTAAAGAAGTCTTCTAATCTTTCTTTAGGCTTCTTGGCATGTTTTTCCTCAAATGTATTATTTAGAGGATTCTTGTGTCTAAAGATGAAATGCAACTGAAAGAATAAACAGAAATATATTTTCTGCAATACAATAGTCTCTTATTTTATTAGTTAGGTATACGAAAAAGAAAAAAAAAACATACTTTGTGATCATTGCCACACTTATCAGGACCAAACATTATAGTATAAGGAGTTTTATCATGGTAATTCCTTAAATCTTTATGCTGGGGATCAACGGATAATAGCTTCAAATAAGCACCACCACATTCTTGTCCTTCTTGGAAAATAACTTCATATTGTACAACTAATGGTTTATCATCAAAAATGAATGGCTTTTTGAGTAGAGTAGATATAGCGGCATGCCGAGCTTTACTCTTGAGTACTAGGCCAAAATTGCCATCTTCAACGGTTCTCTTTGGCTCTTCCACAACCCAAACTCCTGTAAAATACATAATTCATTGTAAATAAAAACTATTTTTTTTTTTTTTTTTAATTTTATGACTTGCCACATTAAAGTACAATTTTGTTATACTCCGAAACACTTGGAAAAATAAGATGATCTAACAATGAAAACAATTGTGAAAACAGAAACACTTTTATTGCCTCCTAGCGATAAGGAAAAAAATGAAAAACTTTTATTAATAAGAATCACAAAAGCGCGAGAAAAAAAGAAGAAAAAAAAGCCCCCAAACATCGACCTCGCGAACGACACAAGAGAGTGTAAAGAATGCAGAAAAAAAAGGCAGAATCTAGGGCTGAAAAAATGAAAACGGATCGATCGTTTGTATTACCGTCGTATTTCGCGATGTCCTCGTCTATGTCGTCCTTCTTGGCCATTGACTTGATCCAGGTCTTTTCGAACCTCTCCTTGTCGTCGAAGCTCTCGGCGAGGAGCGCCGGGCCCACGGTCTCCGGACTCTTATAGGTCGCGGCCTTGACTTCGAAGTCGTCCACGACGTCCTCAACGACAACGTCGTTGTCCACAGTGGCGACGACGGGTTCACTCGGCTCGGCGCTCAGCTGGATGCAGGCGGTCGCCAGTAGAAGCGCCAGTCCCAGGACTAGCTGCCGCGTAGGTGCCATCGTCATCTCTCGAGCGGCTGACGCAAAGGCAGAAGGAAAAACGAGCGTCGTCACCCCCGTCGACGGGCGGAAGGGGTCACGAGAACGACGAAGCCTTACGATTACAAAACCTTAAGCTGCTGCTGCTTTACGCATACGTGTACGCCGCTCCTCTGGCCGCGCAGATGATGGCTCCTCCAGAAAACGTCCTCACGCGCGCCACACACACACACACACACACACGAGCGAGTCAACGAACCCGTGTCGCCGTCCGTGTACGTATGTATACGAGGTATCGAAATTTCTTTCCGCACGGACGCGCGCCGCGATCAAGAAACTTTATATCTGACAGTTCGGCTCCGGTTACTATAGCTCGTCGGACAAGCCAGTTTCTTCCCCGGAGTTATAAGGACTTATATACTTACTCGTGGGCGCGCGCACTCTCGGCGAGAGAGAGAGAGAGTGGCCACCTTTTTTCCTTCCTCTCTTACGTGTACAACACGCGACGCACACACCGACGCACAGAGGCAGGCAGAGTCCGGCTCTCGCGCGCGTCCGCTCTCTCGGGGCAGAGCTTTAAATTCGATTAGCTTATTATATTTAATTCGGTCGGTGTGTCGCTGCTCCCTCCGTGTGGGGCTGATCACACACACGCTGGCGATGGACACGCACACAACGCAGCAGCATACGCCCGTGCGCGTCGAGGCAGCGGAGAGTACTTGGTGAGAGGGAGCACGTGCCTCTCTCGCAGTGATGGGCTGCCGAAAAAGCGAGAAACGCGAGTCGCCGCTTATCGCATTTTCGCTCGTGGAATGGGAGAGGAGAGAGGGAGAGGATGACACGTACGACGCTATTAACGCGAGCCGATTCACCGACTACGTGTCTCTCTGTATATCACTACTACACCTAGTGCGCGCGCGGTGCGGTGGTGGCGGCGACGCGTCCTCGGTCGCTCGCTCGCGGTTACGGCGCGGCGCGAGCTGGCGGACAGTCCATGAAGCAGCAGCGCGACGACTTCGACGAATCAACGCCCGACACACAGATATATTTATGTATATAGGTATATCGTATATGTAACATGGGCGCGCGCATACACGAGGCTGCAGATGCGCTGGCTTGTATTCTATCTGGTTGGTCGGCTGGCCTATCCCCTATGTGTAATAATGTTGTGCATAGGGTCGCCATTGCCGCTTACACTTTCTCGTAATGACTCATGAGAGTCACGAGCTGCCATTTTAACAGCAGACGCCAAGTCTGTGATATCCGATATGGTGTCGCCCACCAAAGCTGTAGACTCGACAGCTGATTTTTTGCGATCAATTACTTACAGTTTATAGGTACAGAGCGCCACTCTTGCCCTTGCGCCACTATATGGTCAGCTTTGCAAGTGCAATAATAATGGCATAATACAGTTGCAGTTAGGGCTGCGCGCCCGCGCGCGCATTGGTCTATAGAAGGGTAAACGGCCAATCCCATCAGCTGTGCGATATACTTGAAAAAGTTTTCTGCACGCGATTGCTGAAGGTGCTGTAATATAAATACTGCTATCCCTTGGGCTTTGAAAAATTATAAACGCAACGCATTTGAGCCCGTGAGAGCGAAGGAAACCTCTCCCCTCTCGCTGTCACGGACGTAAACGCGTTTCGTTTAATTTTTCGGAACGCATGGGATAGCTCCCGGATGCGTCCGGAGAGTTTAAATATTTTACTAAGAAATTACTTACAAGTACTTAAGGTAATGTACCAACCATTGGCCATCGAGCTTATAGATAAAGATGGCGCCCCACGGATGCACAGTACGTGGAAACCTGCAGAGATACGTTCAATTGTTTATA